>CAKNWU010103947.1:535-11170 GCA_932072015.1 Andricus quercustozae | reverse complement strand
TTAGTAAAAATCACTAGTTCACCAATAACTTCTTCTCAAGCAGTTAAAGCAACAAATTGTCGTAATAAAACATATTTTCTAACAACAAAACTCACCTCTTTTTATTCTTCTCAGAATTTCTGTTACATGAAATGTAACAAAACTCACAAAAAATCTCAACATTACCGAAACCTAGCAAACTTTCTTTCTTGAAAATTTGTAAGCAAGCCTAACATAAGATAACATCTTTACCAACAAAAAATATTCCTCTTTTAGATTCCTCACAGAGTTTCTGTTACATAACTTAAACAAAACTAACAAAAAATTTCAACTCTTGCGAAACCCATAAAAGTTTCTTTCTTGAAAAATTGTTGCCGAGATTTAAATAACAAAACACATTTTGGACTAACAATAAGTCAAGTTGACTAATGAGATGATGAAAGATGTAAGATTTTTAGATTAATATACAATTCCCTTGTTGTTTATGTAAATAACTCGTTCGTTTCGCAAACACTTTTCCCAGAGCAGGTCGCTGATTCATCTCTCTAGCAATCACCCCAGGCGAAGAGCTTCACAAGGTCACCATGTAAAGCTCTTCACTCGGGCCCATTATCACACATACTTTTGTGTCCAAGCTAAGCTTCGCACACATTTTTGCTAGAAGACTTTTTTCTTTATTTGTTTGTTCACTATCACATAGTATAAGGGGTTTCATAGGTGGTGAGAGACCCATAGAATTTGACGAAAAACACTTCCGAACGGTCGGTAGCTCGTGCAGTAACGCTTCGGCTTCGCAGCCGGAAGGTTCTGTGTTAGATTTTAACTGCCTGCACTTTACTTTGTTTATTCTTATTTTATTTTTGAATTATTAAAATGTTTATAAATATAATTTTCTCCAATAATCTTTAAAATTATGCAAATAATAATTTTTTAACGCCTCTTTCACGGAAAACTCTATTATTTTTACTTTATCATGTTTTTCGCAACAAACAAAAAATGTTGTCAAGAAAACTTCGTTGATACTCTTAACTTTTAATATAATTGGTAAAAGTTATGAAAAATTATTATCATTTTTATAGAAGATAAACTTGTTTGTGAAATACAGGATAAAGTTGATAAAACTTCGGTTTCCGGGAAAAAAGACATTTAAATGCCGGATTTTTTTCATACACATAGACACTGCCTTAACAAAATTATTATTTGCATAATTTTTGAAGACTATTGAAGGAAATTATATTTATAAATATTTTAATTATTAAAAAATAAAGAAATAAAATTGCATGTAGCAAGAATCTGGCCTGAAATGACCTGTAGCGAATATTTCAGAGTCAATTTTCTCTAAAACGGCGAAAAAGCGTATATTAATTACTGCTTTGGTAAATTAATGCTTAGGTTATGAGTTTTTACTCAAAAAATTATAAACCACAACTGAAATTCACAATTGGCGGTCTCTCCTTGTGAGGCTCACTTTTCAATTCCTTTCAATCCGTGCGTCAATACAAAAGTCAATCTGAAGCAATCCGAAACAAATCTCAACACATATTTCAATCCTTTTCGATCCTTCTGTTCAATTCGAATGAATCTGAGGCTCATCCGAAAAGAATTTTCAATTCTCAATCCCCGTCTCCTCTTTGAAGTTCAATCCACATGAATTTAACTGAATCAGACACCAATCTATTGAATGAAACAGAATGAATCAAAAGTAATCTTCCAATATTTGTCAATCAGTGCATCCAGTACGAAAAATTCCTGTATTCTTTTTAAATTTTGAAAATATTGATAGTGGCTCAGCAGGGTCTGATCAAGGTCCGTCCCCTTTTAGAAAATGCTTAAAACTTTGACAGCTTAGTAGTCAAAGAATATCCCCCTTTAATAATCCCTTATTTATTCAGTTTTCACGCATTTCGAGAGGCCTCGGAATAGTTCGGATTCAGTTCGATAGGAATCCTTGGTTTGTCCTTGGGTTTAGTCGGATAGAATCTTTGGTTGGACGTCGAATTAGATCGGCTTAAATCCGTTGGTTCTCATATAGATTTCGGAAAAAAATGGATTCTGACGGATGGAAATGTTTCTATCCGAAACTTTCGCCAGAGTTATGAACCAATGAATACGAAATCAGACTTCATCCCACATTACATTACATTACATTCCAGCTTATATAACTCTATTTGCTAGGCATTGACCTGAAACAAAATTGCACAGAACATTCAAAGAAAATCCGTGACTACCACTTTTTATCGCTTCGCTAAATCATAAGCTCCCACTCAATAACCTTATTTTACAAAAGAGTGAATGATTTATTTCGCAGTTGAAGACCCCGATTCCTCGATGATAGTTAACGATAAGCATCAGCCTGCGAGGCTTGAGCCACCCACTGACCGCGACACTTTATTTCTTTTCATCTTGCGAGCCTCTTGAATAAGGCCCCTCGAAAGATACTTTGCTTGTCCTCACTACCACTTAATCAGGGATGCGTGCACTGTTCCGTATAGATTGACAGGTTTGCTTTTCGTGGACACCAACTAGGAGGAGAAGGAAGAGTGACGTTGTTCTTAGTGGAACTAGATGTTACTGGACGACCAAGTTCGAATCCAGGAAATTCGTGTGTAACGATCAGGCAATCAGTCACTAGTCAGAGATAAATCTGACTCATAAGTTATAGAGAGGCCCTCAATAGGCCGTGGGGGAGTCGTATCTGCAGGGATGCTGGGTCGCTCGAGCCCCAGTAGCCCGTATCAAGATCTCTTTGCATTTCTAGGGGGTGGGCTTCAACGGCTTTCGGGGGTGCTTATCTCGACGCTATTCCCGAAGGGCGAACGCTGTCAGCCTGGGACCCAGTAGATAACAGATCCCGCTTGAGCTGTGCTACCCTGGCTGACTATACAGGGTGTCGAAAACGTCAAATGTCATATCAACTGCTTCTCATCCACCATCCTCTATTACTGAGTTCTTTCATTTTTTCAAGAGTGTCGGAGAAAAAACAATGGTTATTGTATTCAGATCAGATAATATTTTTTGTAAATAAACATAAAAATGTACAAAGAAAAATGGATGTTAATATCTAGATGTTTAAAGAAAGATAATACCGCCAAACATCCGAGTGTTATATTTAAATATCCAAAGTGTTAAACTGGTTAATACGCAGGACTCTGGCGGACACTTGCTGAAGCTTATAGTCAATGTCGTTTTGTGTCATATGTTACCTTGCAGAGTGATGATGATTATTAATCATTGTTCACAATTATTAATAATGACGCTATAAAATGTTTGGGTAAAATAAAATAACTGGATAATAGATGCTTCACTAAAAAAAGCCTTCGAGGAACGAACACTGTTCTGTTTATCTTTTAATATCTACAGATAATAACTTTTAATATATATTTTATTTTAGTCGATAATTCCAGCCCTAGAACAAAATAGCGCCAGATCTGGGCCAGATCAGAGCTTGCAGAATAGATGATATAAGGCCAGACCTGGGACAGACCTGACATTAGGCTGCCCTGAAATTTCTCCGCACGGGTAGATGCGTTTTTCTCGAAACGCGGCTTTTTGAAGTTCCAATTTCAAAAATGCCCCGGCGTCACGTTTTTCAACCTAAAAAGTTCGTTTTGAGCTATATGACCGTATACGCAACAGTATACTAACCATACGGGCCCTTTTCATGCGGAAGCCCACATATAAAGACAAGGATGTTTTTATAGGATTGCGGAAAATTGTTCGCTATTCTAGCAAGGATAATACAGAATATTCCAGAACGTTCTAAAAAATTTCAGATTCTTCATGAATATTGAGGAATATTGTATTCCAGAACATTCAAGAGATTCGAGAATATTTTAGAAATGTTCATAACATTTCAGAATCTCTGAATAAATAATATTGGACATTCCAGGATATGCCAAAACCTTCCAGAATTTTCTAAATATTTTTTTAGAATTGAAATAATATTCAAGAACATTCAGAACATCCCAAAACCTGTAAGAATATTTTATAAAAGTTCAGAAAATTTCATAACATTTCAGAATACCTTAAATATAGTTCTATAGTTGAGGAACTTTTTAGAGAAGTTAAGAATATTCCGGATTTTTGTATAGAATTTTAGAAATAAATAAAATTTTAGATCATTCTAAAAAATTCCAGAATTTGCCAAAGTCTTCCAGATTATTTAAAAATATTCTACTATTCCAGAACATTTTAGAAAGTTTAAGAATATTCCTCAATGTTGCATGCATTTCTTTAGAAATAAGATAATATTCCAAAAAATTCCATTTTCCGTATGAAAATTTTCCCGGGAATCGACCGGGAGTTTACTCTCGAGAATCGAGCTGGATTTTGTTGGAAGTCCAGCAGGAATATCTCGGGAGTCGAACGGAAAACTCTCGGGAATCGAACGTCAAATAATCGGAACATCCAACCCATGCTCCAGGTGTATAAAACACATTTTTCCAAACTTTTCCAGAAAAGATGTAATTTATACTCTTTTATTTGTGCTTGGTGTGAGGGCTGTATATCGTGTCTTGGAGGGATCGACTACAGGAACAGATCAGTACACTGGAACCTGAATTGATTTACGGTTACGGACATGGCTCGCACAGGCCTTGATGCTATTTACGGGGCCTCCAAACGTAAACAGTCTGGGCCGTATGAACAATATGCAATTGGCATACATAATATTATGCACCAAACGCGCGTAAGTACCCGCGCACTGCCACTTTGTCGCTACGCTGCTGGTGGTTACCCATGGCAGAGCAAGCCTCTCTCGACCCCGCGGGCTTCTCTCTCACCAAAAAACTGCTGGGAAATCAGTTCTAGGAATATGGTAAATCCGAGGTAACTACTTTTAGGTCCAGGGTTGGGTGTCGTGTCCATAAGGAACAGACTACAGGAACCCTATAGTGCTTATAGTATGATGTTAAACTTCTCCGGAGAAGATGTATTTTATACACCTGGTGCACGGATTCAATATCGGTTCCACAAGGACACGATATCCAGCCTGTACACCAAGAGTATAAATTTACATATTTTCTGGGGTACTTTGGAAAGATGTGTTTTACACATCTATTGCACGGATTGGATGTTCCGAGAGTTTGGAGTTCGATTCCAGAGAGTTTTCCGCTTGACTCCCGAGTTCATAAAAATAGCAAATTCTGTTTACCAAAAAAAATGAGAGACACAAAAAAATATTAGGAAAAAAACGATTAATCGCAAATAGATGTACAAATTTAGTTAATACTATTTTTGTATAAGACGCGTAATATTTGTCGAAGGGTGGACCACTCCGATATTCCTCGTACACTCTCGAAGTGTACTGCCAATATTCCTGTGTATTCCCAGATATTCATAAAATTTTTGATATTCCTAAGTATTTCGAATTATTCTAAAATATTCCCAAGTATTCCAAAGTATTCCCAAATATTCCGTAGTATTCCAAAATATTTCTAAATATTGTTAAATATTTCAAAGTATTTCTTGGGGATTTCAACGATTTAAAGACTGTTTTATGGTCATAGCAAAATTCTTTTTAATTCTGAAAACTCCAAATTTGTGACCTCATTTTGACACCGCAGGACCATTTTTAATTTAAAAAATATATATATCAGAGATTTTTATTAGTAATAAAACGTATCAATTTTCCAGCACATAGCCATTCTCGATTTTTTTAAATATTATATTTTCGGCCCACCCTAATATGTAAGACGTTCATTTTTATTTAAACTAAACAGAAATGTCAGTAGTGATATTTGTTACCTTTAAAATACAAAATTTAGTTCTTCATTTCCATTTTATAAATATTCCAAATTGTATTTCGATATTAAAACAACATTCCACGCATACATACTGTTCAAGCGCTAATTACAAAAAACGCATTTATAAAAATTTAAAAAAGCAATGATTTTAACAACATTTGGAAAACCAAGGACAATCAATGTCAGAAACGTTTTTCCATATGAGACTTACTCTAGCAGTCAAAAAGGAAAACGACTATTGGGGGGTGGGTCACATATTCAAACATATTATTTCAAAAAGCTGTTCAAAATATCAAAAAATTCCTGGGCAAATTTTTGTAAAAATCTTCCAGTAGAATAACTTTCCTTATGGACATTTTCCCGCTTAATTATTGTATATTTTTGGTAAAAACCCAAAATTTTATTTTCAGATAAAGAACCGCTATTCAAAAGAAAAAGTTAATTATCTTCATTATTTATATAAAAATACCAGATTTCAACCAAAAAAGTTTTTTTAACAACATTTTTAATCATTTTTTGCACCTGATCATAAACAGTTTTTAAGTCCCGAAGAACACATAATAATTATACCAAGTCTCATGCCTTGTTAATCATTTTAGCCAATTTTGGACAATTTTGGTCGTTACTGATTCTTCTAATTATCTCAATGGATTGATATTTAAGAGTACGTTTAAATCTAAAAATAAATCAAAAATGGCTTTAATGTAAAAATTTAATCTCAGTATTTGCCTGACGCTATTTTATGTAAAAAATATTTAAAAAAAGGTTAAATATGTCATTATTGTAATGATTGTCACGATTTTCATTCTTACAGCAAACGTCACTCTTGTGCTATATTATTGCACAAGTATATTGTATTTTTTTAAATATTTTGCGATTTGTATTGATATATGCCGAAATATTACCAAAGGTATTCTGAATTATTCCCTAATATTTTTAATTATTCCCTAATATTTTTAATTATTCTCAAATATTCCCATATATTTTCTCATCTCCCCATATATTTCAAGTATTCCTTGTATTTACCGATATTCCCACATTTGCGAAGTATTCTTTGAGAATCTATTCCTTGTACACGCAAACTGAGAGTGGTCCACCCCTAGGTTTTTTATTTAATCCTGAAAAATATTATTAAACAAATCCATTTTCCAGCCAAGCGAGGTATAAAAAAAGTTAAAAAAGATAACTCTTTAATTATCTCAACACTATTTTTCGTATATATTTCTTGTGGTCACTAATATATAATAGATTTCAAAATAATATAAAAAATGTCGCACGAAGCGCGAAATAAGTGATATTTTTTGTATCCGTGGGCGGCCTGTATGCAACAACTTAAGGATGTTCTAGAATCTAGGTGTATAGTCAAGTTTGAAATTACTTAATCTTTAACTTAATTAAAATTTTACAAAGAAGACCCATTAAATGTAGTTATTTACATATTTGTGATTTTTTTCCGCTTAGACCGAAGTCGTATTTTTCATTC
This sequence comes from Andricus quercustozae, assembly GCA_932072015.1. Lineage (NCBI taxonomy): Eukaryota > Metazoa > Arthropoda > Insecta > Hymenoptera > Cynipidae > Andricus > Andricus quercustozae. The sequence goes on along the minus strand of CAKNWU010103947.1, from coordinate 3,964 downwards.
AATTTTAATGTAAAAAAGCTTTGAAATGTATCTTATAATGTAATTTGTCATGTATTTGCGGAAATTATTTTCCTTAAAAATAATACGTACAATTATTTTTATTAATTCAATTTTTCAATTCAACAATTTCCTAAATAATATTTTATAAAAATGTGACGAATAGAATTGTAAAGAACCTTTCAAGCTTTTTTAAATTAGAATTTAATACAAATTTCGACTTTTGCCTAGAGCGGAGAAAAACAGAAATATGTAATTTTTAACCTAACGGAACATCTAGGCATATTTAATTTTTGAACTTCGTGCCAATGCCAAACTCATGAAATTTCGACATAAAACGTGGTAACGAAAATTTGACGACAGTTTAATATTAAATTACAAATCACCGAAAATAGTATAAAAGCATGATTCGTTACTTTGCACTCACAATTCTTTGTTTTGTATTGAGACTAATACCACGCGTTTATCCCAATACAAACAAATGCAGCTCGAGTCTGAATAATTGCACATACTTTTTTTTGCAATACCATCAAAGTGGGGACGAGAGTAATAAAATCGCAAACTTGACCAATAAGAACCACTCTATTCACTACTTACATCATATAGAAAATTCAGTATCATATCCTTACATAATCACCTAAAAAGATCGTCTTTTTCTTCCTGGCAAAAATTAAGTTTCATAAATCAGTGTGCACCTATAATATATCATAATAGGGTAAGGATGGCGTGATCTCTTCACAGCACTCTCTATGTGCATCCATATACACATGTGTGCGTGTCTGCGTGTGTGCATACATAAACATATGCATATGTAGAATGTTGAATGTACAATAGCACAATACAGTGGCAGTTCCCTGTACCGCGAAGGTTCTGCATCGCATCGGGACCTCCACTCTGTGCAGGTCAAGATAAGCCACCCTCTCTCTCTTTCTTCTTCGTGGCGTGCAGAGAGCGAACACGAAGGGGGGTGAGAGTCGGAGGGTGGTCGCTCGTTCGTGAAATAAGCTCTGCAGGGTTTTCGTGGTTGCGCTTGGGGCGGCTTAGGGGTGCAAATGCTGGGGCCCCGAAACAGCCCTTGGCCCTCCCAGCTGCCGATGACGTTTCCACGTGGGTACCCGCGAGGCTCGCGTGTTTTCGACACAGTCTACACCGATGAGTTTACTGCTCTTGCAGAAACCCCAAATGCACCCTTACGCTCTTCTGGTGTCGACCCGGGCGGCCTGGCTGGGCCGGGGTGAGAATAAGTCCATGCTGAACAAAATTCTTCGAGTCAATCAAATACATTTCTTAAGCTATGTTATGTTTGATCCACAAAACCATTTTTTTCTTTTACTCACACATAAAAAACAAAAAGTCATTTCTACCCCTATTTCAGGTTAGAATCTACCTGCAACAAAACATATCTTCAAGCTAAAACCTGCTAAGAACAGGTGATAGCGTCACTAATGTTTCCATATTAACTTATTAAATCTTCTTTTTTTTCGATGAGAGTGAATAACTAACTTGAGCCGCTCGAAAAATCAATTCTCTGTTTTGAATACAATTGTTATTATATACCAAATAATTTGCATGCGTTTATTATAAACAATTAGTCGAATCTTTAGATAAAATAGGGTCATCAATCACAAATCAGAAAAAATGTATTCATTTTCCGTTCTTTCCCAGTTTTCAAACATTTTTCCCGATTTATTTAAACTTTCAAAGCCTTCAAACCTGCAACAAAAATTACCTTCACTTTTTAAGATTTACCCACCACATTGGAAATGTTTAACATGTCAACTTCATTGAATCTTGTTTTGTTTCGATGCGAAAAAATTCAAATTTAGCTACATAAAAATTAGTCAGAACGAAAATTCACTTCGGGTTTTTTCTGTGATCTTAATTTTATTAGACCTTAAATAAAGCTTTATCTTTTGAGTCAAAACAAGACGCTCTTTCTTAAAATAAAACTTTTTTTTTCTGTGTAGATTTTTCATGATTCAATATGAAAATGAAAGACAAATAAAAATAAGGAGAACCGGATCCAGATCGGGGGCTCGTTTTATTATAAAAGGGTTTATCTTTCTTACAATGTGAGTGAGAATACCGCGAGTCATGAACTTATAGTTTTCTTCGAAGAAAGAGAAACACCTTTTTGATTCTTGATATCGATAGAGTCCTCCAAGGCCGTTCTAAAATCGTCAAGTCACTCAGTTTTAAATCACACTTATCCGTTAGCAGTTGTGAATATCTGATTGTAATGGATACGTGTTTTTTTCCGATGGAGAGTCTTCATTCTTGATGTTTCGGTGTGATGACAGGTTGAGCTTTTATTCTAAGAAGTTACATTGTCCTTATTTTATCAAAAGAAAATTGTCTCATTCTAATGAAGAAAAAATTATTTTTAATTTAATCAGTCGTGGGAGAGACTGAATGAAATGATTTTTTCGAAAATTAAAGACTGAAATCTTTAATTAATGATGTAATAGATCTTTATGGCAAGATTTATTTACTCGGGAGGGTCAAAAATTTAATCATAGTCAACAATACGAGGATTCGTTTGATGCAAGTCTTCATTCCTTTTTTTCTGAGAGCTAGTCTTTTTACTTCTCAATGCTTACTTCATTCCACGTGTCACTTACCATTTTTTTCCATTGAAATGAGACCACATAGAAAAGTTGCCTTTCAGGATAAGAATCTCTGCCTATGATTTTTTTTTCGTTGATATAATGGCCAAGCGCAATGGTCTCAAACGTAAAAAAATCGGGTGTTTTCACATTCCATCTGAGTTATCAACGGCATGGAAAAAAGTGTTATATATAAAAGTTGCAGATCTTTAAAAATGACAACTCGCATCCTATAAAAAAATCATTTTATTATGTTATTGTAGCGTGTATCGTTTTTATAAAAAGTTAATTTTGTATTTTAAATGTATTTTTATAACAAAAGTTTATAACAAATTTGTCGATTTTTTTGGTTGGCCAACTTTTGTCTATTCATCTTTTTTCGTACCTTGCGTCGTTTTTCAAAAAAAAATTTGTATTGTTAATTTTATTTTTCATGGTTGAAACAAAAATCACGCATCTAATCAAAAAATGATTAATAACAAGTTTGTAGCTCTTTGGTGAGTGAACAACTTTTTTCTATTAATTTTTGTCGTGCTTTGTGTCGTTTGTCCAAAACTTTAATCTGTTTTATTCTTAAATCAGTTTTTACAAAATAAACAAAAACTACGCGTCCCATCAAAAAGTGATCCATGACATATTTGTAGATCTTTTTTCAGTGCACAATTTTTGTTTATTCACCTTTTTTCACATCTTGTATAGTTTGACCACAAAATGGAATTTTTCATTATTTTTTTGTGCGATAACAATAGAATTTTAGATTTTTCAAGAAAATAAAAAAAGTCTTTTGATAATATTGTAGGGTGTTCAAACAGAAACATATTTCTTC
>CAKNWU010103854.1:1776-11946 GCA_932072015.1 Andricus quercustozae | reverse complement strand
AAATGCGGGTATAATTCAATTTTATGTTATATTCTATCAGACATAATCGTTTCGATAATATTTAGTCCAATAATTCGACGGAAAACGCGGAATTAAACTAGAATTATATTTATCGAGGCTTTGTTTAATTCTGTTTTACGCCCTATTATACTATTATATTATATTATCCACACTGAATTCAACACGTCCCTGACATCATTGGATGTTTTTCCATTGCAATGTATCGCCCACATTTTTCGCTAGAATAAACAATTCTGGAGAACATCGCACAGAGATAGTTGGCGTCTATCACTAACGTTATCGGAAAGGCACTCCAGAATTTCAAGTTCTCTTCGAGTCGAGAGGTCGGACTCACTTTCGGGCCGTACACATAGATGTTCCAGAAACGCGTGGAGCATCAAAATACCCACACACGCAAACACAGAATCTCGCCTACACCAACGGTTCTGGAATGGTCAACGGAAGCGTGAAATTCCCAATTCCTTTTCCTGCCCTGGTAGGAATATCATTCGCCAATACCGCATTGCTGAAGTAAGGTGACTCACAACAGCCTTTATATGTACCTTCCGAGATTCATTCCATCTTACCCAGCAACACATAGTGACAATATAAAAATAAAACATTCTAGAATGCTTATGTGATATAGTAAAAGAATTTGAAAAACGCAAAGAGATGAACAATAATTTAAGATAATGAAACCCCTGGCGCCAGATGCGATACTTCGTACTAATGTTTCGGTTATTTTACTCGCATGTCAGGGTTATGGGGGTAGATTGGACGACTCAACATATTCTATAGGACTTAAACTAATTATTATTAATTTTAATAATAATTAATTTGAGACGTATAGAATATCTCTTCAGTTTAAAAAGAAAATTTAATAAATAATCATGCAGAGACCATCACCAAACTTTCATTTGGTTTGAATTCGTATTTAGTTTTTAAAAACCAAATGCCCATTACGAAGCTAAACACGCTTTCTCCGCCATCGCAATGAAATGGAGAAGTCAAAAGTTCAGATATCAGAGTCAAGAGTCAAAGGTCAGGTGCCAAAAATCATTTGCTGAAGGTCAATGTTCAGAGGTGATAGTTCTATGTCAGGGTTCAAAGGTCAGATAAACATGCAGCTCATAGTCCTCGAGATATGGCTGATAAAAACAGTTGCTTCGCTGTTAGGGTTACCACTTTGTAAGCAATTAATTTCACAAGTCTGCTTTTGAGTTACTCGAGGGGATTTTTGTCAGTTCTGCAATGCAATCAAATTTTCTGCGATGTCAGATCGTACTGCATCCTAATTTGCGTAATAATTCAATATTAGAAGGAAGGAACTCTAAAAAATCAGTTCAGCTTTCCATAACCCCTCCAGTCAAAAAATATCTCCATTTACACCACCCTCGATTTGTGGGCTTACTTTCGGTTCGATTAAATCCATATAACATCGAGAAAATGATCTCACCTTTCCACAACGACAACTTTCAGCACCACCAATTTCCTACAAAATGCAATCGCTGAGAGCTCCTGTGGGGGTTTAAATTCCAGATTCTTCGATAGACTCTTCCATCATTCTCAACACAAGAAGGACTAGAGGAAAAGAAATCTTTTATACCCTCAAGGTGGATGTCATCGTCAGATCACGCTCCGCGAACCTCGAAGAAGCGGTTTCAATTGAAACGTCTTTGCCAAGACTGAACCAGCGCCTTTGGCATCCAAGTCTCTTATCTTGCACCTTATTTTTGACACAATTTGAACACATTAGTGAGAATAATTTCAAAAAATTTTATAATTTGTACATTACTTTGGAGGACTTAATATTATTCAGAATTAGAAGTAATGTTCTGTACATGTGAATATTGAAGAGACTCAAAAAATTGTATCAGCATTTTAACTATTGTTATTTTTAAGAGATTGTTTTATTGCGTACATTTAAAATTAAAATTGACCATTTAAGAATGTTTAAATGTGTGAAAATCCTGCAAGCTCTGCCTTCAAATTAGGATCATCAAAATTTCCACTTCGAAGGGCTAAAATTTTGCACCTATAATATTTACCTAGTTTGCCCATAGTGGTTTACATATCGTTCAATCGAGAGTGATTTTCTCGTCGGTAACCCACAAAAAAACTGCTACAGAGGATTCAGTGAAGCAAGTAGTTAGTAGTACATATAAAACTCAAATGCAAATGAGGTAGCGAGAAAGCGACACCCGAGAATTAAGAAAAACAAATAAGTAGAAATATGAAGTCCGGGGTTGCTATAAGACACCGTAGAAAGATATAAGAAGTGTCGCATTCCGTTTTCTTTCCAAACGCCAGTGATGCTGGTTTGTAGCTGTCAAGGCAGGACCACAATGAATATGATTGCAACCAAATAAATAAGCTGAGTCAGAACAGACAGCGAGACTATTTCTTGATAATCAGCGAATTAGCTTCTGGGATAAAAATTTAACTATTTGATGCTTCAAGTAATATACATGTACATTTGAATATTAAATGAACAAAAGTATAATGAAAAAACTTGTTAACATGAAAAAACGTTTTAAAAAATCAGTTGGTTCACATTAAAAATATAAAAACTACATTCATGAAAAAGATAAAGTGAGTTGAACCAATAGTTTCCGCGCTAGGTGCGATAAAAGAAGAATTTTGGGTCAATAGACCAAAATCATCATCTTTTTGCATACCAACGTCTCGATGAGTATTTTCATCAAAATTTATGTTATTTTTCCTGGTATTAGATACGTAAAACACATGTTGATGCAAAAAATAAAGTGGGTAGACCTAATACTTTTGACGCTAGGCTCGCTAAGAGGAGCATTTTGAATCAAAAGGTCTAAATTGTTATGTATTTGAATAGCAACGTTCTCATGAGAAATTTTGTTAGGATCGTCATTATTTTTCCCTACGTTAGACACGCAAACCCCATGATTGACTGCTTTTAATCGTCACCTTCTTTAATCAAGAAACACTTGGTTAAAGAAATATTTTTAATTTTCTTTGGTAGTGTGTCGACGATTTAAGATTTTCTGTCATTGCTGGTAAGTGGGATTTCTAAGTATGGTTTTTTACTTGATTAAAAAAATATTTCTCATCCGAAATGTATATATTAAAATTTCATTTTGCAATTATTAGTATCTACTTACATTTTTATTCCAAAAATGAGGTTCTTTAAACTCTATAACTAACCTCGAAGTGTTGACAGATTTCCATATTTCGCAATGAAAAAGAAAAATCAGATATCACACTTACTACTCTGTACTCTACTTACTCTCTATGATTTTTTAATACCTTGTCGTAATATAACATTAAAAATAGTAAAAATATTAAATTTAAAAAAAATGACGGATACTCAAGGAAAATATAATATCTCTCTTCATTCCTAAAATGAAGAAGGACCTTATGATAGTAGAACAACAAGTTGCAGTAAAATAAGGTGTGAAAAAAGGTTTTTAAAGTTTTAATTAATAGAATGTAAGTTTAAGAGCTTTTCTTAAGATTTCTGCAAAAAAGTTTACATAGTTTATATAGTTTAAAAAGTTTACAAACTGTCGAAGAGAAATTACGAACATGATTGGGAATGTAAAATAATGTTACACTCTCCAGACAATATTTCGCTAAGAAGGTTTCTGCAACACCCACCTCAAAAGTTGACGTTCTGATGCTTCTAAATGCTGCCTAAAGGACCTTATTTAAGCAGACTGTGTGCAAAAATGAACAAATCTTTTAATGCTTGAAGTTTTGTTTTTAGGGTTACGTAGCCGTTTTCGCCCATCACCGTACAAAAGGGCATAAGCCCCAACATTTGGCACAGCAAAATGAAATAAGCGCCAGAAATTTTTTTTCGAAAATAAAATAGTACATAACTTTTTTTCAACAAATTTCTTGTTCAAACATTTTTTTTTAACAAGATTTTTTTTCACCAAATTTTTTCTTTCAAAAATTCTTTTTCACAAAATCTTTTTTCAACCATTTTTTTCAAACATTCTTTTTTCAAAAAAATTTGTTTACAAAAGTTCAAAATCTTTTCTTTTAAGATTCTGTTAAGACATGAATTAACGTCTTGATGGGCTACGAAAGCCTTCCTTGTAGGCGCTCGACGCCTACTTTGACTAATTCTTTTATTTTGGGGCAACTTTTTCGGACGGGCGTTACAAAAAATCGAGTGTGATACACGTGCGCATAGGTGATTGCTAACTCGTGTGATTGAATCATTCGCTTGCGGCTTATGCTGCAAAATTCACACTCGCACACAATCAGCTATTTTGCGCACTTGTATCACAAATAACTATTTGATATTAGAAAAAAATGTATTATTATTTAAGTATACATTTCTATAACTATATACAAATTTAAGTATCGTGGCGCTGCACTAGGCACCCGTGCATAGTGTTCGAGTAAACATGTTTTATGACAAGTTAAATTAATTTTACTTAAGATTAAAGGACTAAAGTTAATACCTACAAAACGTAAAAAAACGCATTGACTAAACTTTGCAGGATGCACATGAAACAATTATTTTAAATTCTATAATTTTTGCTCCAGTCACCACTCAATACATAAATAGATAAATGCTACACACTAGAAGACGCTCCCCTACAGGGTATAGGGTAGGGCGAGATGGGCATAGTTGTCTTTTTCACGCCGATATTTGAAATCTACAATTTGTTGCTTGACATTGAGTCGTTATGCATATTCAAAAAACATTTTTATTCATAATACTGACAAAAAAAGTAAATAAAAAGTATATTATGCTGGATTAGACATCAAAATAAAAAAGTGCGTTTGACTAATATCACTCCATGCCTGGGGCGGCATCATGAGCCATGTATTGGGGCGTAATATGCCATTTAATGAAATGACATATTATATATTATTTATAAGTGAGGGTATTATCAAATTCGAATATTCTTGAACGAAAATATACCTTATTTTTCAAAAAATGTATTGCACATTTAAAGTATTTGACCTTAAGATGATGTAATCCTTAATCCTAACTTCTACCCTAACTAACTCGACAAATAGTCTGTAAAAAACAATTTATATCTACATACCGTTCAATAATTTGATTACAGAAATAAATACAACAATTTTCCGAATTTCTGATGTATACTGTCTCTGTAAAAATTAAATTCTACAGTAAAATAACTTCTAACAACTTCCGATCATTTTTGTCGACTAGAATCTTTTTTTATATTTTCGCATCATACGCACTATAATTAACACATTGATAAAGCTGATAAGATGAAACAATTCATCCTAACCTATTGACTGCTACACAGCGAGGTTAGGTTAATGCATAGGAAAAGGTGGCTCATTCCACCTCAGAACAGTGGATCGTCCCATATGATAATTTCCAGTAAAATCAAAATTTCACCTATTTCCGTTTCATAATTATATACAAAGATGTTAAAAACTTGAGGTTTAATAAACGAGCTCTCTAAATAACCACCGTAAAAAAATCCAATGTGTGATTTTCAGTAATTCTTGGCCTTTCTAAAAAACACAAAATAGTAGAATACAGGTCAAAAATGTAAACTCTCATTTTTTTCCAAATTTATTTAACATGGAGCAAAAAGATTTTAAAAGGAAAATCGATAATATTCTTTCTGATATTAGTAAAAAAAACAGTTACGAAAAAAATGATAGCCTACGAGAAAAATATGTGGCACATCGTACCCCCTGTACGCATCTCGCCCCATCCGACCCTAATACTCGTATTATTTTTTAATGATTTCAATAGTTTCATTGTTATAAGTGGGATATTCTCAAGTTCTAGAGCATCCTTTTACAAACAGAAAAGAACAGCCAATATTCATTAAAATCGCAAACATACATTTTTAGACTTGGTAAAAATCAATATGAAAAAACTTTCGGCAAAAATAAAATGTTTTGAATAAACCCTTGTTGTATCATTGAATCTGTTTCATAAACACTAATTCTTTATTCTTTGAAGAAAAAGTCATTCAAAAAATTACTATTCTCGATAGTACATAATTCATTATTTATTTCTGAAGCCTGCCCTTTCGTCCTTACAGTATCTTGATTTAATATCAATTGAGACTGTTTTTGTTTTAATATTTGGCATAAAAGTAACAATGAACGTTTATTTGAGGTATATTTATAATTGAATTCCGTTTTTTCTCCTAATATTTAACTCGCAAACTCCTAGATAGCTACTCTGTTGAAGTATATGTACAAACCCCTCGTTACCTATAATCAATCAAGCACTCATTCAATCCACAAGTTTGAGTTTGGATATATACGATGAAGTCTGGAAATGGGGATGAACAGGCAATTCGTCTGATTGTTTGCCATTTGCAACTATTATTACCATTATTCATTGACGAGCGGGCAAAGGGAGCAAGTGGATAGGAAGAAAAGGTGAGAGAATAATGGAAGAGCTGCAAAGCACTTCGGACACCATACTCTGCAATTATTACTGTTATCTATTTACGCTCGGTGATTTTCAGTCGTATCAATTTTCATGCGTGATCGTATGTTCATTGTTCATGTGTAATACATAAGTATGTGCAATATTGATACACAATACATACACAATTACACATATATATGTATATGGTTGGGCGAATGCTATGTTATTGAGCTTGCACACATATGCAGCGCCAGTTACTTAGATGGCCTTTTATTGGCATTTTATTACCTGCACTTTACTGATACTCATTTATTTTGCGTTTACTGAAAATAGAACAAGTTTGCCGAAAGGACTTGGACCAATTATGTATAATTTTTTTGTGCGTGGTTGCTTGTATTTATATTACACTCAGCTCTTGAGATAAGCACGGTTTCGGGCATTGCCTTCAGCATATCTCCGGGGAATCCAAACGTAAGCAGTCAGTGGCGTGTGAACCATTTCCTAATATTACGCAAAATACGCGCATGGGTACCGGCGTACTGCCCAGTTGTCCCTACGCTGCTGGTGTTTCACGCATCGTTGAGGAGTTACTGAGCACCGTCTCCCTTGCTCCGCACATCACCACATTCCGAGGCCACGCGAGGCCAGCATTTATAGGAATAGCATATGCTGAGGGTGCTTATCTCAAGAGATAAGTGTGAGGAGTTTTTAATGTAATAACGAGCGCAATCCCACAGAAGGCTAAATAAATAAATAATATAAAATATTATTTTGTAATAAGAAAAATTATTTTGAACTTCATTAACGGAAAACAAAGTCCATACCTCGAGTTATATAATTATAAGATGGATTTATATTCCACCTGCATGAGTCTATCCCGAAAACATGGATCTTCTTCAGATAAAATGAAATCCATGTTCAGAATTAAAAAAAAAAAACAATTAATTAAATTCAACCGTTAGGAAGATACGATATGTAGTTAGCGAAAATTTTATAAACTCGTATGAAGTAGATCATTCTGCAATTAATTTATAGTTATGTACAGTTTCATATTTGACTCGTGTTTCTACTCTGTTCATGCGTTGTCTACAGTAAATCATTCAGGCTCGGCTACATAATCCTTCTCGCGTAACAAGTTGACCGTTATCGCCAACTCTGAAACCATAAGTCCAATTTATGTAGGATAAGGTTCCTTAATATATGCTGACTACACAAACTCTGTGAGTGTATGCGTTCGAAACTTTCGGTAGGTATAGGTGCCAGTAGGTAAGTTGCACATATGCCAATACATGAATAGCGTATGTATATCCCTAATGGAGTATCGAGTTATCCCAGTCTCGTACACGCGAGATACTATGTGCTCCCGAATAGCTACCGAAGCTTCTAATTCCTCCTCTTTCTCCTCTTCCTGTGAACTCTCGGAACATTCCGAAAATTCATGGACTATTCACTGACTTTCCTCCAGCGTGGTAAATATTCACGGTTCGATGTCTAGTGCACAGAAATTTTCCACCGTTTTGTTATTGGAAAATTCGATATTAAGATATATCTTTACATTACATTCAAAATGCATTTATAAAAAAAAAAGGAACCGATCAGGCGAATTCCGTGAATCCACTAACATATTGCAGTAAAAAACCGCTCTTGGATAATGCATCGAAATTTAATTACCATAACATATTTTGGATATTAAAAAATGATCAGCATGCTTCCATATATTGAGAACAAAGGATAAAGTTCTGTAACGTTTGGTTCTAGACATCAACTACTAGTCAGTGTCTAAAAAAAGTAGTCAGCATCTTAGTACAATCTGGTCACAATTTCTACTGAGGATGCCTAAATTTCCTATTCTCTGTAAATTAGCCAAAGGTCGAGCATTTTGGAAAACGTCTTTTAAAGAACCCGTATTAGGACGAAGTAGTACCCATTCCCAACAGGAGGTATCAGCCACCCATCAACGACATCTGTCGTCGACAGGCCAGCAGTTTCGAGGAAGTGGGGCTGTGACATAAAATCCGAATCTTCTCTTTCTTCAGCGGCAAGAAGTAAGTAGAATTTCGTGAAAAAGGTTTAAATGTGATGGTTCTTGCCATCTCTCTGGTACCATATCTTTTTCTCCTTCTTCCTCTTTCTTTTTTTATATGCCATTCTCTCTTTCCATCTTCCTCTCGAAAATGTGTCGTATGCTACAGTGTTCGGTACGTAAACAGCAAATACTGGTGCGTAAATATTAACAATTTATCTGACTTTTTTTATGTAAGAATTTTTGGAGCAACTTTATCTGTGGATGCCAAGTTTATTTTAACTGGTTGTTGGTGAATTTTTTGAAATTTAAAACCCTCAAACCATTTACGCAGGCACAGCTGCAGCGGCTTATCCCCACTATATTAAATATATATGTTAAATATGCGTAATATATGCTAGATGTTTATTATATGTTAAATATATTAAATATTTAATATTAACATTGCAAAAAAACTAAATCGCACCAGTGTACCTTTTACGTATAATGGATTGGAGTGTATCGTTTGAGGGTTAATCTTTCGAAATTGTGCATTACAAAACACTTACAAGGAGAGGACGCGAGATGGGAATCGCTGATTCGACTAGGACTTTGCAGGATGAAAGTACATCAAAATCCATTAGGGGCGTATTTTTTCTTTCGATCTAATGGGCCTTAGTTTTCGAGATATCGAGGTTTAAGTATTTGCGCTCGAGCGCTCGACTCGCCACTGCAGAGCGGGGACCCGGGCTTGGCGGCCTTGGGCGCTTACTCACAGTCCGACACTAATACTGTGATAAACGGAAAGTCCACAGGGTTTCTATACCATCAGATATCATTCCTATAGAGTTTTTTCACCTAGATTACGAATCTTAAAAAGAAAATAATCCATCACGTCATATTTTTGAAAAAAAACGGGGTCAGAAATAACCAACAAAAAATCGTTTTTATCGCTTTCTGGAAAAATTGATAAACACTGTAGTCCAGCGGATAGTGACTATTTTTCAAGTGAATCATGCAAATTAGGATACGGAAAAATGATAAGAACCCAAATTGTTCATCTCAAAAATATCTATGATTTTTTACTATAGTAGCTACTATTAGTAGCCCGTCAGATAACGTGAACAATTGTATTTCGTGTCACAAACGGAGGCATTTCTTAAATTCATTTAAAACTGAAAATATTTCTACAGCATTTTCTGGGACATTATCTTATTATTATGAAAAAGCGGCCCACTGTATGGACATTTTCACATAATTTTTACATTTAAATGTTTTTGTTCCCATTTAAAGAAAATATACATCATATTAAAAAATGATCTGAAGAAAACTCGTGGATCTTTTTCAGGTGAATAATTTTATTCCCAAACGTTTTTTCGTATCTTGCATAGTTTTACCGAAAATATAATTTTGTATCGGTAATTGTATGCAGATGAATCCCATCTTCAAAATTTTTTGCATGATTCACTTCAAAAATAGTCACTATCAGCTGGATTATAGTGTTTAACAACTTTTCCAAAAAACGACAAAAACGATTTTTTGTTATTAATTTCTGACCCCGTTTTTTTCGAAAATTTGACGTGATGGATTATTTTCGTTTTAAGATTCGTAATCTACGTGAAAGAAACTCTATAGGAATGATATCTGATGATATAGAAACCCTGTGGACTTTCCGTTTATCACAGTATTAGTGTCGGACTGTGAGTAAGCGCCCCAGGCCGCCAAGCCGGGTCCCCGCTCTGCAGTGGCGAGTCGAGCGCTCGGGCGCAAATACTCAAACCTCGATATCTCGAAAACTAAG
>CAKNWU010103762.1:430-12961 GCA_932072015.1 Andricus quercustozae | reverse complement strand
TGTCTTCTTCGGTAGAATTCAACTGTGATTAATTTCGAATTAAAATATTTTGCAGTAGAAGTAAAATAAATGATTTAATTTTTCTCTGAGATTCATCTGCTTTGGTTAAATATGTAATTACTTGGTTGAGAAATCATGCGTTTCTTTAAAGTTTCCACTATGTTGGTAGAAAGTTCAACTATTTAGTTAAAAAGTATTTCTTTACTTGAAAAAATGATATTATTAGTTTTATCATGCAACTGTTTTGAAGAAGATAAGTCTTCTTGCCTTGAAAATTCAAAAATTTAGTAGACATTTTTTTCGTTTTTTGGTTAAAAATTCGGCTTGTTCGTTTCCAAATGTATCTGTTCAATAAAAAGATCGCATTTATATTGGTTGAAAATTCAAGCATTTTTGTCGAGAATTAATCTCACTTTTACTGAGGGTTCGGATTTTTTTCAAATTTTTCTTTTCTGGTTGAAAATGTTACAACTTACTTGACAGATGAACTACTTTATTAACAAAATTATAGATATATCATTATAATACCAATCAAATTAAGGATGATAGCCAAGCCGACGACGAGAGTATAAGCGATCCTCATTGTTTTCAAGTTTTCTTTTAACAATTCTTTTATAGAACTTGTTGTTTTGGTTTTAGCCATTGAAAGATCGATGAAAAAAGTCGAGGACCGCATACATTTTTCATTAAAAAAAATTAAAATAATTTTTACCATTAGTATGCAATGTCTTACGTTTCAAGCATCTCTCACTTCACTGATACTCTTCATCATACATTTTTTATAAACTATTTGTCGCCACACTTTTCTGTCCTGGCATTCCTTTTTAGCTTCCTTCTTGCTATTTCTCAAGCGGACTAACTCTGTACTTTTACCTCCCCTCATATTTATCCACACCAATTTATAAAACAGTTTCTTTCTTCCTTCAAAATCGTTTTGCATTTTCTTCTTTTTTGATTTTATCTTTACTTTCCTTGACTAGTAGTTTTACTTTCCTCTTTTTCTGTCTGTAATCATTTTCAAGTTTATTTCTCTCCTCATCGCTAAGGCCTGTGATGTTCAACTTAATTTTATAAAATCATTTGTTCAATGCCTCTCTATAAGGTACTTGACTTATTTCTTTATCTTCGAGATTATTTGTTACACCTCCTTCTATTTTTCTCTTTTTATCTCGATTAGTAACCTGTCGCGTAACGATTGGAGTACTTTGAGGTTTGCAATCTTGCATGTTGAATCTCTCTAAAATATTTTCTATGTAATTTGCTTGATGTATTACCAAACTCTTTTCATTTTTATTCCTTTCTATGGATATACCTCCCTCCCAATCACATAACCAGCATTCTCTAGCTCTTCAGTTTCTCCTTCCGCAACTGGCAACTCTTTATTTTAAATGCTTGTATGTGATTCTTCTAAAATACTTTTATTTGTCACGCTATTGTAAACTCTGAAGGATTTATTATCTAAATAAATGCTAACACCTTCATCTGTCAATTTTCTCAGCAACAGCAGATTTTCTGAAATATCTTTTGCTGCTATTACATCAGTCAACTTGAGAACATCTCCAGATGCATCTGCTTGCGACAAAAGAGTGCCTTTGCTATCTATCATAATATCTGCAAATTCATTTTTATTTGCACTCTTTATAGCTCCATTCTCGCATTTATTAAAATGACTTAAAATAAAACTTTTGTTAACTATGTTATCTGACGCTCCAGATTCAGCTACAAAATTAACCATCTCTGTAGACTGTAAAACACCTGTAAATAAAATCTTCCCTGAATCATTTTTATTCTTCGACTCTTTATTTCCTAATGTCTGATTCGCTTTTCCTTTCTCTTTATTTTTAAAGCCTTTTTGTCAACTCTTACTCTTATTTTTCGCATCTGATTCATTCATACTCTTACTCTTATTATTTTTATTAAAATTTGTATACCTCTTATCTTTGCTTGTTTGATCGTCGGGACCGCTGCTGGCCTGATGACAATCTGGACCTTTGTGGTTCTTCATAATTTGACAATAATAGCAAAAACATTTGCCAGTATTTTTAAGCCGACAATCCTTAGACCAGTGACCATGTAAAAAAAATAATTCTCTTTCACTTATATGATAATAATCTTAAAGAGAAATAATAATCTTAAAGAGTACTCACCTCTGAATCCTCCATATACCTTTAGTCACAAGAAACAAAAATACCTTTTGAACAGGGGTTTTTCGCGTAAAGGAAGCATTCCCTGGGTCCATAACCTATTGGATTTTCTTTGACGCAAGCATGATGAATAAGAACACTTTGATTACTCTTATAATGAAAAACACTAAATTCTTTATTGTTTCTAAACTCTTTGTATAAACGCAAGGCTCTAAGAAAGAATGCTGTAGGCCGCTCGAAGTTCAGCAATCGGCTGTTAGATGGCGACTCTTTTACCTAAATGCCCAAATCGAATTGATAAAGCTCGGCTCGTTCCTCGCAATTTTTCATCACGCTAAATATTTTTAGGAATGTTTTAAAAAAATGCGTTATCTTGAAAGTTTTCAAAATCTTTAAAAAATTTCAATCAATTTAAAAATTGCATTAAATTTATAAGTATCTTCTAAAACTATTTGACTTTTTCTTAAAATTTTGAAAACTGTATGAAAGTTTCAAAAAATTGTATTAAAATCTTGCAAATCATTTTTTAGCAATCTTTAAAATCTTTTGGAATGTTTTCAAACCTTAAATACTACAAAAAGTTTAAGAACAGAATTATTTTTCAATACTAAAAACCCTTTACAATTTAAATGTTTTAGTTATCAATAACACAGGACCACAAAATCTAAACCCTTGCAACACGGACTAGACTAGGTGGGTCTTATATTTTCGGGGTCGCTGAATTCGAATCCGTTATCCGTTTGGTCCCATCAAATATTTAGGCGGACATGAACCAATGTTTTAATCTAGGTCTAATCATTGGTCTAAACCATACAGAGCTTTGAGAAATTTAATCCGTAAATACTAAGTAGAAAATTATTAAGCTCCGACACTGATGACAAGCAATATATTCTAGTTTAACATTATTCTTTTTAAATTAATGGTGTAGAGGATTGTGTATATGAGGGTTTATATTCTGTATTAAAAAGTTCAACATGATTGGGCGGGCAGCACCTACTGGAGTTTCCTTGACTTCTTCTCTGTTTAATGGGGTAACCATGCCGCTTTCCATATTTATTTTCGCCCGTTTTAGAGCGTAATTTTGACTTTGATCTGCACGAGTATAAATTCCGGCAAGTACTTCAGAATTCTCCAAAAATGCAAAGACATCACAATCGGATGTTGATAGAACAATTTGTTCCTGGTTTGGCAAAGGCTCGTACATGTTTGGTCCTATTCTCATTTTAATTGGTTTACCGACAGGAAAGGTGTATCTTCGAAATTCGAATATCCGGTGTGGATTTTTAATGGGAATAAGCCGAATAAATCTTATTTGATCAAGCCCATATCCCAATCTGTCTGAAGAAGGAAGCCGTGTAAGAGGAGCTGTGAACGTGGAACGAAGACGAGGCGTTGCAGAAGGGGACCTTAGAGGAGGTGACCTGGACCTGACACGAACAGGAGGCTCGACAGGAGTAAGGGATCTATCAAGTAAATCATTTCTTTCAAAAAAAGAAGATCTGCCACGAGGAACGCAAGGAATCGGTTCGCCATTTGGTAAACAGTCGAACTGTGAACTTAGCTCTGCAACAGGAAAGAGAGGTTTATATTTTTTTAAGTTGGTGTTTTATGAACTCCTTGTGGCATTATTTTGAGAATTTTTTGACAGATTTTATTGCATTTTTCTAAATTCATACAGCCGAGGAGGATGTCGACTTACTCTATTGTGCACACGTTAAGAATATAGTCTCCAAATCCTACCAGCTTGGTACCGTCTGGAAGAATCAACAGATTTTCGCTCTAACCCATTGCGCCTCTAAAGCGTGCTCCGTGTTTTTAAACAAATATCCGCCCAAACACAACGATGTCTACACTTTTTAGATAGAGGCTTACGATGTCCAACTACAATTGAAGGAAAACAAAGATAATATGATCTTCTTCAAGGAACATTGCGACAACCTCTAAACGTCTGAAGAGCAATGTCCATCAATCACTGCTGAAGAGTAGAAGAAAGCACTAAGAAGCACGAAGAGCTTCTCCGCTGCAGGGCCAGATAGTATCAATAACTTCTGGTGGAATAAGTTTACATCTAAACACCAACATCTGGCCCGCATCCTCACCTCATATTTGAAGTCGAAGACGCCTATTTCGCAGTGGCTGGTGTCAAAATGCACTGTAATTCTACCGAAGAAAGACGACTTGTCCAGCCGAAGAAACTGCAGGCCAATAACTTGTCTGAACACGCTGTATAAGATCTTTACACTATCCTGTACGACAGAATTGTTTCTGGGAGAACCAGCTAATTAACAGGTACGTTTGCAAAGATGCAGCAGTCCACCAACGCTGCTTGTCGATAGCCTGGATTGACTACCTGAAAGCTTTCGATTCAACCTACCATCGACTTAACATCTGTCTTTTGAAAAGCTCAAAGTTTCATTCACACAGAATGAGATGCATAGAGAGATTTTTGCCTCCTTGGAAAACTATGTAGATTCATAATCTTATCTGGAAATTATCGTGTGAAAAAGTAGAGTATCGCCATCCAGAGATGCGTCTTTCAGGGCCGACACCATGACCCCTCTCCTATTTTGCCTCACATTATTGCCACTATTTTTTGCACTTGGCCATTCCCAAGGGTACTTGTGCAGAAAACCCGGATATCGAAAGGTCTCTCATGTATTTTACATGGACGACCTCAAGATATATGCTCAAAATAAAGAGGACCTAGATCTAACTCCACGGATTGTCAAATGGTATTCTCGGTAGATTGGAATGGATTAACTTCAGGCGATCAAAACTGAATGGCATTCCCGAAGACCCTTAGCTGGTTGACAGAAGCGCTATATGACACCTTGGTACCGGAGAGACCTATATACACCTGGGCGTGCCACAAAGCCGCATTCGGGGCGTAATAACATCTATAAAGAATTCTCTCCGATGCAGATAACAACGACTTATCTGAAAGATTGGGTTCTCCGAGCTGTCGGCGAGAAAAAAAGTATCTGCAATGAACATGCTTGCCGTCCCGGTAGTACTCTACTCATTTGGATTGGTTCTATGGACTGAAATACTTGGCCTTGACTTCAATATCAGGGGTGAGCAAAATGCATCAAACATTATTCATCACGAGTATTCACTTCTCAAGGCCCGGGCCAAAGAAGCACAGAAGAAAAACTTCCGCGAACAGCTCCCCGACAACAGAATGCACGGCATCTTTCACAGAAATGAGAAGGATCAGTCAATTTCGTATGAGCTAATGCTTGCTTTCCTCAAGTCACCCAGATTGAAGTCGGGCACTGAGGGTTTCATTTTGGCTTGTCAAGACGGTGCAATTTCATTTCTAGCATACCGTTGCCACATTTTGAGCCAAGACGTTCCCGGTCGCTCGGCCAAACGCTTCTAGGGAAATAGTCAATTGCCGGAAAGGAGAAGTGCTGCATATACTGGAACTTCATATTCTCGACAATTGTTTTTGTCGCGCAATCGAGGCCTGACATAGTTCTCCTTGACTTCGATAAACGAATCATGTTCGTTACCGAATTTTCGGCATCAGCCGACAAGTACTTCACAGACAAGAAGAATGAAAAGAAAGAGAGGTATAAATACTTTATAAGGGAGTTTCGAGGTGTATACCCGGAATATTCTGTTAAACTGAAGGGATTGTACTCAAATTTATTTTTCACTCTATTGTTGAGGTCCTAAGTCGATTTCAAGAAAAAAAATGTCCAGTGCTATGTCCTTTTATTTATAGATGGTTCAGAAACACCATGCTGATTTCAAGCTGTTTCCTTCTGAAGGTTTGAAGGTTACTCCATTTCTTTTTTATTCACGGAAGCGTGAATGAGTTTTCTTTTCGTTCATTTGATTTGATTCCATTATTTTGTTTTGGCATTTGGCAGGAGCAAGAGAGTAATTAGAAATCTATTTCTTTTTCTATTTCCAGTCTATAGCGACTGCTTTGAAAAAATGTTAATTCGCAATTATCAGACAGATTCGGAATTTAGCCGGGCGTCTTTCGGTTTGCAGGTTTAACAAGACTACTTGCATCTTCAACTTGCTGATCTGTTCGACCTTCTTTCAAGTCAGTTTCTTCTCTCTATGTCAGATTGTTTCTTGTGCTGTTTTCCGATTCTAACGGATAGATATTGAATAAAGTTTGTAACACGTACCAATTTCGTACCGATAGAAAGTTTCAGATCCAGAAATGATTTTGTACCAATACTGACATATTCAGGATTTAACTTTTTATGTAAGCATGATGAATTTCCGCTCGCACTTTATCTAAATTGACTGGCTGGTTCTGAGATTCCTACAAATTCCTTATCGATATGGAAACTTTTGAAATCTACTCTTTATAACACACACATTCAGGATTCCCCCGGAATAAGCTCAGTGGAAATTTGTAATCATTTCGGAAAACTCAAAAAGAATATATATTGATGTTAGGATTAGGACACATTAATTTATTAAACTCAAATAGAGTTTGGAAAAATAGCCACTCGCATAGAATGCAGATTACGTCGATCAAAATTGTTATTTGTGAAAAGCCTAAAAATTTTTCAAAACATTACAGATAAATTATTGTACTTACCAATATAATTCAGGAAGATTGACAAGGTTAAGACCAGAGTATAAGCAATCATCATTGTTTCCATGTAGAGGATTAAGTGATTAATGTACTAATGACGAATTTGGTCAAAAGTGGAACCAATGATTATTCAAGACCTTCATTATACATTACATAATACATCCTAAAGTTGTTATTTCATGGATTATAATTATAGGCATCAAGCTTGTCCTTCTGAGATATTTACATTTCATTAGCCAGTTACAATAAAAAAAATTTCGTTTCTAAATTCGTTAAAAGGGATATTACAATTTATGTACACGAGTTGAAGTCGAGGTACTAAATTCGAGAAATTCTTGAATTTCTTGAAAGAATTGAAAATGCTATTGAAAAATGAAGAATTTAAATTTGAACTTTATTCACCTTCAAAAATTTGTTTATAGGACTCAAATTTTTTGTTTATCAACTGAAAATTTTATAAAAAAATTAAAGAGGAACTTCATCCTTTTAAAGGTACTACAAATTTGCTTTAAACAAGTTTTTTAATAATAGGAATCGTTATTTAATTTCGTTCATCGACAATGCTATTAAGAAAATCCTAACTCCACTGTGACCCAAACGAATTTTTCAAAATACAAAGAAGATTTATAACTCAAACTGAGTAATTATTAATATTACAAAATATTAAACTATAATAAACCAGTAACAGTGTGTTTTTAAAACCGAACAAAGTTCTACAATAAAGTAAAATATAGCAACCTATATAAATATAAAATTATTAATTATTTTTATTCTTCAACGACATATACGTAGAATACGTATATATATTTTTATATTCTTTTAAAATAATAAATTTATAATACTCTTAAGAAAATAATTATTACTACAATAGTGCTAAGTAGCAAAATTAAGTAGGGTGAAGGCCCCGTTAACTTAAAATGTTACTGTGTTGTATTTTTAATAAAAATTATAGAATAAGAATGAAATCTGGATCACAAAATAGTGAAAGTTGAAAGAATTTTCACATCGAAAAATTAGTGCCATTGTCCTGTTTAATTTTTTCGTTTTAATGACGTATAGTCATCTTTTATACGTGAAAGGAAAATCTGTTTTATTGCCTGGCCAAATCCATTTCAAATCAGGAATGGTTCTACACTTGAAATCGCAGAATTTTTCGGGTACTGAATATGTTTTTTTTAGAGGAAATTAGACGACACGTATTTTTTCCGGTTTACAAAAAAAAAGTTTTCTTAAGAGTTATGCGTATTTGAATTTTGGGCTTTTTTTCAAAAATCTCGATTTTCTTAAAAATCCACCTTGAAATTTTTGCCAATTTTTTTGAACTTGTTCTTTGATAGTAAAGATATTTCGAAACTGTGATGCTTTCCTCATGACTTTTGTGGCTGAGATAATTCTTTTTTCTTGCAATCGAATTTCCTACTTTTTCTTGAAAACAATGACAGATACGGAAAAATTTCAAGATGAAAGTTTGTACGTCTAAAAAAGTTCTATGGCATTTTATTGTAGCTTGTATCGTTTTCCAATAAAACATTTAATTTTCATATTATTTTTCACGAATTAAAACAAAAACTACGCGTCCTAACTATAAATAATAGATCAAAAATTTGTAGATCTTTTCTGGGTAAGCCACTTTTGTCATTTCATTTTTTTGCGTATTTCGTTTTGTTTTTCCAAAGATTCTATTTTTATATGTTTAATGTTATTATTCACGGTCAAAACAAAAAATATGCGATTTGTCAAAAAAATGGTTAATGCCTTTTGTTTAAAAACAACAATTCTCCATTGAAAACGCCAATTTAACCTAAAATTGTTTAAAAAATTATGAATATTTTTCAAGCTGATAAATTTTATTATTTTAAACAGAAATCATTGTATTTAATTTAAATTATTTTTCTTTTAAAAATATAGATTTCAGGTTGAATATACAAAAAAAAGCTGAAGTTGTTAAAAATTGTAACTACTCTTTGGATCTTAATTCCGTACTGTACCGAATTTCAATTTCATTTCCTGATTTGTCAATCCAGAAAGATCCTCTAAGGATAAGTTCTTCAATTATAGGGGGAAAAATTTGTGAACTGTATGGAGGTTAATGAACTTGTTCTCCTGGATGGCCGCTCTCCTAGTGACTCTCCTGCAAATTTCTCATTTATGGGTCCCCACCCAGCTGAAAATTGCTGTACAGAAACCTCGGAGGAAACTGGACATGTTCCAGGACACGAGCCTGCACAGGTAATCTTGACGTTTCCGGTGCAGAAATTTGGCAAAGGAAACTGTACATGTACATGATCCTGTAACGAAAACTGCACCGACAAAGGAACCTTTTAATTATTGTAGCGTGCGCAAATAATAATTTTATATTTTAATTATTGTAATGACGAAGTAAGCGATGCGGCGTCTTTGTAATAAAAATATACGTAAAGCATAGCAACTGAAGAAACAACTGGCGACCGATTAGTGCGAATCGAGTCGTAAATTTCTAATCAGCCCGGCGATAAGGTGTAATCGAGCCGCCCGAAGAGCCGAGGACATCAAAGAGGGTTGCCGCTGCGGCAGCCGTGCGCGTGTCTTGATGTTCCGCGAACGCGTTCGGAGCTGCGAAACTTCCCGAATGAAGTCTGCGAGATTCGAGAAAATTCTCGACGCCTGTATTTGCGGCGAATAATAATTTATTTTATAGCTTTCTTGCACGATTAAAATGTAAAGCGGTGCCAGAGCGTCGTGAAAGCAGCGTGAAAGAAAATCGCACTCCGAACTGTCGCCGTGAAATATGCCGTGCTGTGTCGGGAAAATTCGAGATTTCCCGTGATCTGGGAAGCGCACTCTCACGAGAGCCACCGTGCCGAGCCGGGAAAACTTGGTTTTCGAAAGCTGTAATCTCGTGAGGGTGGTTTTTTCGGGCGGGGAATCTCGGATTTTCGAAAGCAGTAAAAAGGATGGTTCAAAGAAACCCTCTGGCAAAGATCAGAAACCGGACGGGAAAGCTGCGAGAGACAAAGAGCGGTGGTTCGGAGATGTAGAGCGCGGGGTTACCGGGGTTTCCCCGGAGAATGAACGATGGGAGGGGCGACACTTGGGCCAGATTTTAAAAGAGGCGACGCGACAGGCGCGGGGCATTCGAGCTCTGGCCCGCTACTTACCAAGGTAATCGTCGTTATAATTTTTCAACTTCGAATAAAACTCATTTTGTTATTTTCAATCACCCTATTTTATTTTAACCCCAGCCATAGACGATTACAATTACCGAGTATAGGTTCCTGTACAGGTTCCTTTGAGAAGTAAATTGAGGCGTGGGTTCCGGTTCAGAAACACGCATGGGGTCATTTACAGAAAGCCGTCGCGAAAACTCATGTCGCTTACAGCTATAAAGTTGCTTTCCCTTAAAGTCACTTAAAGATCGAAATTACTATCGAGAGATCCATTCCACTAGCGAACCCTCGCGGGTTAGTTGCTATGCAGGTTTACGTATAGGTCCTTAACAAATTCCTGTACATGAATGAAGGTTCCTTTGCAGGATCATGTACAGTTTCTTCTAAAAAATTCCTATATAGGAACCGTCAAGTTTGCCTGTACAGGTTCGTGAGCAGTTTCGTGTCCAGGAACATCTCCAGGAACATCTCCAGGATCCTCCCAGGTTCCTGTACAGGAATTTTCAGCTAAGTAAGATTTAAGCTGCACAATAGATCTTGTATGGTGCTCTATGAAAGGCCTTCACCTCTTTTCTGATTTGCAAGTCTTACGTCTGGCTTCCCTCTCTAACCACCTTTCTGTTGTGCTGAATATGACACTGCCACCTCCACGTCCAGAGAATGAGCTCGAAGTTTTTAATTCAAATACGCTTTTTTTCGATGAAATTAAAGTAGACGCGTTCGCCTTGTTGATGGAGTGAAGGGGGGAGGGAGCCAACATTGATCAGGGTTAGAATTAGATATGCGGATCGAATTAGATATGCAGAGGAGGCACTCTAATTTTATTTATTTTAAACTTAAGCCATGGTTCGATGATGAATATCGCGATGCGAAAAAACGGTTGTCCGATGTCGTCTTTAACGCCTGCTATTGATGCCAACTTTTCAAAATTGACCCATCCCATATTGGATGGCTCTATTGCCATGGAAGAAGATATTAAATGTTTAGCAAACTGTAAAGACGGAAAGGCTCCTGGCTACGACGGAATCACTTATGGGTTTTATAAAAATCTGCCGAAAAATTAGGTCTTGTATATGATGCATATTTTTAACAAGATTATGAACACGGAGAAAATCCCTAAAGAATTGGGTAGGTTGACAACTACTATGATTTTAAAAAAGGGTAACTCTGAGGACCCCGAGAATTATAGGCTCATCACCCTTGTTAATTGCATTGCGGAAATTGTCACCCAAGTTATTTGCGATCGATTGGTCCTATGAGCAACCGAATGAAACTTTTCTTGGTTGAAAATTCAACAATTTTATTGGAAAATAATTTTCTTTTTAAATTAATTTTTCTAACTGCAAATTCAGTCATTCAAATTTTTGGATGAAAGTTCATATTTTACAGTGGAAAATTCAACAATTTGGAGGTAAACTAATCTTCTTGGTTGAAAAGTCATCTTTTTGGTTAATACTTTTTTTTAAACTTAAGTATTTTGTTGAAAATAGTTCTGTTCTTTCGTTAAAAAGTTAACTATTTCTGTTAAAGATTCATGTATTTCTAGTCAAAAATTAATTTCTTTGGCTGAAAATTAGTTTTTTTTTTTGTAGAAAAATAATCTTCTAGTTTGTAAAGGGATCCTTTTTAGTTGAAAGCTGTACAATTTTATTGAAAATTCATGTTTTTTGTTGAAAATTTGTCTTTTATATATCAAATTAATCTTCTTAATTGTAAACTTATTTCTTGGTTTAAAAATTCAACCATTTTATGAAAAAATCATTTTTCTACCTGAAAATTGAAACTTCTCAAAATCTCTAAAAAATTTACAATATTTTTTTTCGAAATCTTCTAAAATGTACATTTTGTTTTAATTTTTCTTAATTCTTATCAAATTTTTAATCAAATTAAAAATTCTAACAAATTTCTAAGTATTTTTTAAAATTCTAAGAAACTTCTAAGTAACTTTTGAAATTATTTAAATTTTTGCTAAAATTTTGAAAAAGTGTATTAAAATTTAAAAAAAATTGTCCTAAAATCTTCCAGATTGGTTTTTAACAGCCTTGGAAATCTTCTTAAATCTTTTTAAATATTCTCTTAATCTAAATTTTCTAAACAAAAAGTCATTTTAAATTTTCCCAAAAATGTTAAGAAAATTTTTTTAATCTCTTGAAACCTTTGAAATTACTTAAAAAATTTCAGTATTTTTTCTTACAATTAATCTTTCAAAATAAAACCTAATTCATTTAAAAAATTCCAGAAATCTTATTTTCGCTACAAAAATGTTAAGAATAGAAGAATTTTTCAATATTAAAAACCCTTTATAATTTAAATTTTCTCTTTTATCTATAATGATTAGAAATATTCAGA
The DNA here is from genome assembly GCA_932072015.1 of Andricus quercustozae. Taxonomy (NCBI): domain Eukaryota; kingdom Metazoa; phylum Arthropoda; class Insecta; order Hymenoptera; family Cynipidae; genus Andricus; species Andricus quercustozae. The sequence goes on along the minus strand of CAKNWU010103762.1, from coordinate 755 downwards.
AAGCAATTTTATCATCAAATAAAATTCCTCTTTTGGAAATAGCGATTTACAAAATTACACAAACTTAAATAAGTCCCATCAATTTTATTAGATAGCATCTCATGACAATTTCATTAAATTTCATGAAATTATACATTTTTTCAGACTGTTACAAATAGCATGACATATAACATACAAAAAAGACTGGCTGGGATATTAACGAAAAATTCAAGCCTCGAAAGGCATAAAACGTTGACTTTTTAATGCTATTACGATCAATTACATAAAAAATTTCAATCAGCCTTCGGATGGCAAAACAATATATTTTGGTTTAACATTATTATTT
>CAKNWU010103675.1:916-12734 GCA_932072015.1 Andricus quercustozae | reverse complement strand
TACTAAATTTTGTTCAAATTATATCGATTTTTGTTTGAAAATACCAATTTTTGGTGTAAAAAGCTAACGTAAACTAAAATTATAAAAAAGTTGTGAACCTTTAAAATCTAATGATTTTTGTTCAAAAAATGATTTCCGGTAAAACGTTAATATAACCTGTCACTGTTCAAAAATAGCAAATTTGGTTCCAACTATAATGATTTTTGTTTTCAAATACTATTTTTTGTGCAAAACACTAAAATAACTTAACATTGTTAAAAATTGCGAACCTTCTTTTAAATCGAATTTTTTATTAAAAATATTAATTTCCAACGAACAACACTAAAATAATGAAAAATTGTTAAAAGATTCTAAATCTTGTTGAAATTATAATGATTTTTGTTTGAAAATACCAATTTTTGGTGTAAAACGCTAACGTAACCTAAAATTGTTAAAATTTTAGAATCGTCTTTGAAATCGATTTTTTTTTAAACTATAAATTTCCGAAGAAAAAATTGGCTTAAAAAGTGGGCGGGGATGTTCGTATTTGCAAACTCACCCTGTGGGGTTCGAGCTTTCTGTGATTATTTGTGACGAAGAAGAGAAGGGGTGGAAATGTTTTCCAAATAGCGTGACGTAGTTTTTAAACGGCCCCTAACATTAATTATATTGGTAAGAGTCATTGTTATTAAATTACCTTTTTATTAATCAATATTACACAGCTTTCATACAAAGATTGTTTATTGTTTATTTGAGTCCTCATTCAGAAAAATCGTGATATTTAAAAATATTTAAATACCTACCGATAGACAACAGACTCTACCGATTCAGTACCACTTTGGTTTCTTCACTTGAGAGACTGTAGAATATAAATTTTCATATTTGCAATTAGAATATTTTAAATTATTTAGTAGGAGTATAAGTAGCATTTGAATCACACAAGTAATTACTTGTATAATTTTTAAATATCCGAAAAGAAAATAGTCTAAACTTTAAAATATTTTTTATTATAAAATATAATATTTACTTTATTTGTTTAATAATTTAAATTCATTTCGGATTTTCAAATAATTTAATAAGCAAATTATGTGTTTTAATGTACTTAGTATAAAGGGTGTAGGTACACTTAATAAAATAATTCCTAAGTTGTAGAATGAAATATTTTTTTATACATATATAAGTTTTTAGAGAAAGTTAAGTATTAAACATACATATGCTTTCACCGCAACATCAAATCAATAACAATTTTTTAATAGAAAATAATCAATTTTATATATAACTATATATAAATTTCATATGCCTCTTAGTATTTGCCATGTTATTTCAAGTTCAAAAAATGAAACTTATTGCAAAGGATTTATAAAATCCAGGAAAATATGCTAATATTAATTCTAACTAATTTTGGAAAATAACTCGAAGTGATCTTCTGAAAAAAATATTTTAGGTTTTCTTTATTTGACAATAACTATTTAGAGTTTACTGTTTTTCTTTTTCTCTTTAGGTAAAAGTTGCAATTATTTTTTAATTCTGATGCTGTAGCGCTTATTTGATTCCTTAAAAGATTCTCCGCAAATCTCATTGGTATATTTTTATTTAAAAAAATTTATTTATGAAAACCTATTGTTTACAAGAATAATGATTTTATAATTCCTAAATAAAAGTTTTTCTATAAAAACGTACTAATGAGATTTGCAGAGAATCTTTTAAGGGATAAAATAAGCCCTACAGGATTAGGATTAAATAATAGTTGCAACTTTTACCTAAAGTGAGAGAAAAACATTGAACCCCAAAAACTATTGTTAACTAAACAATGATAATTTTGAAATATTTATTTCAAAAGTTCACCTCGAGTTCTTTTCCAAAACTGTTTATAATTAGCAATAAAATATTTTCATTCATTTTATAAATAATGTTTAACAACGTTTATTTGCTAGCTTGAAATAACATTAGTTCATGTTTAATTTAAAAACAAGTATAATGAAAATTCCCTTTTCGTCTTAAATCTTAAGCTAAATTTCATGAATATAGTTATGCCAAAAAGCAAATTTTTTAATGGATTCGTTAAAATAAATTAAATTTGTTTACAATGTATATTTGCGGTTCATTTTTTTTAAACTTGAAAATTTGAAAATCAAGGTGGCCGTTTTAAACACAGAAAAAAATTCCCGGTCATTTCCCGGTTCGCTAACATTTTTCACGATTAATGAAAGTAAAAAATTCTAACTCTAAAGCTAAAAATGTGTCCATTTGAAGTAATAAAACTGAGCTGCTAATGATTTGAAGCAATTTTAAGGTCGAAATCTTACAACTTGAACGATTCCATTTTTTGAATAAACTGAACACTTCCTAAATCGGAAGTTAAAATATTTTTATTTTAAATAGTTTAAAAATCCTTGAAAAGCTTAAAATTTTGATTTCAAAATCTTGAAACATCTACACATTGTTTTACATTTTTTCAAATTATGAATTGATTTTTAAATTTTTTCAGACCTTTTAAACATCTTTCAAAATGATTCGAATTCTTCCTAAAATTTCGTTTTAATCCTGCAAAATGAAAAATATTTCCTTAAAATCTTCCAGATTCATTTTCAAGAATTTTAGAAATCTTTTTAAATATTCTCTTAAAATTAATTTTTCAAAATAAGAAGTCATTTTTAATTTTCCTAGGAGTCTTAAGAAAATATTTTTTATTCTTTTGAAGCCTTTCACAATTCTTAAAAATCTTTAAAATTTTTTGTTTCAAACCTGCACAAATCTATATTTTGTTTTAAATTAGGCCGTGGGCTATTTGTACTTGAATTTTTTCTAGGTGTTCAATATTTATTATACATCAAAATTCCGAAATTTCACTTGCAAATTAAATTTTTTGAAATAGAACAATTAAAATTGTAACGTTCAAAGTTTCGTTTTTTTGTTTAATTTTGAATATTTGATTTACAATTACTGATTTTAAATGCATCACCAGGTTTAAGTTTGATATCATCCCTTAAAGTAGCTATTTGCCATTCTTTAACAACATTTGGATCATTTGGCACTTTGAAAAATTGAATTTTGTTTCCTTTGTCCTTCTCCAGATTACTTTTATATCCGGAATTACAATAAAAACAAACGCACAAACGCATGAGTGAATAGATGCAGATTTTTACATCCAAAAGCAGTTTTTCTCAGTTTTCTTTCGCTTAGAAGATGGAAAATGTCGCAAAGATCACTCAAAAATTATTTAACACTGTCAGTAAATTACTTTAATTGTGTTATTAAATTCAATGTTATTATTTTTCCATGCATTTGCAACGATCATAGGCCAACTGCATAGCTGGCACCACCACACGGCCACCGTCAACACATAGTACATTTTCAACTCAGAGTTCCAGGGGGCTGCCATGAATCACTGGTTTTAAATTTAGAGGTGTTTTCCAAAAGGAGATCCTTTATTTTCAGCGTTAATTATGGGCTTAGATAGAGATTGCAGATATGCTCGGTAAAGTTCATCCATAGGGGAAAGTGCGATCCAGCGTCCAGTAGTAGCGCTTGCATGTGCAATAAATTCCAGATTTTGCTTTTTATCAGTTACATGCTCTATGGACGAATTTGGAGGGATAAAATCTAGGGGCTCATGGCCATCTAGAAGCTGAATATCGATCACCTTTTTGGTCTTAGGATCTCTCTTCACTTTCAGTTTGTAGTCACGTACTTCATAAGATTCCCATTCTGAAGGATGTTGTAGCTTTGGATCAACATTATCTGAGTCTGTAACCAATGGTGAACAACCTACGAAATTTCCAAAATCGTTTATTTGTGCGGAAAAAGTAATTTAAAAACAGATTTTAATTACGATCAAGCTCGTGATACAGAATAATTTTTTATATAAGTGAATTTCAATAGACGTTATTATTGGCGAAGATATAAGTTCGATGATAAAGAATATTTTGTGTAATGTAAGCATGTTATGGGAGCTTTCACCATATAGTTTTTTAGTGGTAAGTGGCGATGAAATATTAGATTCATATTTTTATGTTCTTCGGCGATTTCAACGCCAATATTGTACCTATTTGACACTTTTTTTAGGAATGCCACTATTTTCTTGTCCTTATCCGCTGATGCCACTATTTCTTCACTTTTTCTTGGAAAATATTTTCGAACTTTTTTATTGATTGGCTAAAATAACATGTCTACCATCTCATATACAGAAATATATACATGAAAATAGTACCAGAAGCTTAAAAAAATGTATTAAGAATACTTAAAATTTATTTTTCTCTTCCTCCAAAAGTCTCAACATTTTTCTACATGTATGACATGTATGAAATCGCCAAAGAACGTACATTTTGAATACAATATTTCGAACTTACTAATAGTGAAATATAAAAAATTGTATGCTTCATATTTTATTCCTAATTAAGTAAAAAGGAACCCCCTAATGGATCAGGTCGGCGGCAGTAGTCTACAGTACATTGTAAAAAATTTCGGGAATTTTTCCCACTTTTTAGTGGGAAAAAATCCACATTTTCGTTGGGGAAAATCATTTTCCCCAATATTTGTGGAAATTTCCCTAAAAGTTCTCATAATTCAATAAAAAGTTGTGAAAATTCCCTCAAAAATTAGGGCATTAGATAATACCTACAATTTGTGGGGAACTTTCCCGAAACTTATGGTAATTTATACTAAAGTTTGGAAATATTCCCTACAATTTGGGGAGTTCAATGATTCCTGCTGAATGTAGGGAATCGTTCCAAAAATAATTTTTGATTTTCACGTATATTAGGTAAATTTTCTAAAAACTCTTAAAGTATTTCCGTATGTTCAGAAAGATATTTTGCTCTAAAATATTTGATAAGCTAGCACTATATTTTGAATAATTTTACACATTTTTTTGGAGACAAGATTTATTAATGTTACAGTTATCTCAAAGATTTCTTTCCGTCGTTTTCGTAGAAGATTATAGAAAATTGTAGATTTTTTAACAGTTTGGCATAGAAAACTTCAAATTTTTATCAATTTCTTTCGATTTCGAATGAATAATTATTAAGTTGATAATTTTGTATAAAAAATAATTTGTTTCTAAAAATAATAATCAAAATCTACAAAAACTGGTATTTCATGAGAAATTCGCCAGGGCGCGACGTGCCACCTCTCTCGAAACAGAAATGACGCGTCGAGTGTTTAAGAAAGCAGTCGACGCGAAGCAAAGCATACTGACTTGGTGAAGAGAAGAGGCTTTTTTATTAGTATTGCACAAATATTGGGGAATTTTCCACACATGAATTTTGAGAAATTCCTGAAATTTTAAGCTATTACAGAATAACATAAGGAATATTTCCCATGAAATTTCAGGGAAAATTCACCACTTTTTGGTTAATATTCCAGAAAATTTTAGAGGGATTTCTCTATATAATGAGTGTCAATATTCACAAAGTTTTAGGCAATGTTGCATAATTTTTGGTGAATTTTTCCTACATAAATGCTGGGAAAATTCCCGAAATTTTAGGTATTATTTCACAATAGCATAGGGAATTTCCCTCATCAAATCTCGGGGAAAATTCACCACATATTGGTTAATATTCAACACGAATGTTTGGGGAATTTTCCCTACTAAACTTTGGGGAAAATTCCACAAAATGTGTGAAAATTAGCGTCAACACAATTTTGGAGAAAATTCCCCAAGAAATTTTGTGCAGTGTAGATAGGAAAAAATTCAACACTATTTAACTGCATCAGTTTCCAAAAATAAAGAAACATTATCGTTTTTTAATAAAGCTTAAAAATTCGACTGAGTACTTTTATAAAAAAAAAAATATATCACGAAATTAGTCAGTTACCCGAGTCGAAATATAGCCCCTATTTTGACGTTCCAAGTAGAAGTATTTTCCCTACTTTGAAGCTGCTTATTCTACTAGCTCCTACTTAGCCGCTTCTAAAGATATTTTCATTCTATTTGGCTTCTACGTAGGTTTCAGCCCCTACATTGAAGCTCTTGCCTCTATGTTCTTGAGTTTTATTAACGTCTCCTTTAAAGCTCCAGAATCTTCACAGAATTTTTAAGATCTCTTTTAATGCTCGCTGTAACTTTTTGTATATTCACGGTCAAATATGACGTCGTTGCCTTGACGCCTGAGCTCACGTAATAAATACTTTGTTGTTTCCTCCTACCTCCATCACCGCAGTTTGTAAAAACGTACATTTTAGTGGTTAAGTCAAAGATAATATGTTTGTTTTAGTGATAAATATTAAAATAATAATATCTGAAATGGCTTCAAAAGCAAAGAAATTTGCGATTATCTGGTGGCTCGATGATAGAAAACAAGATGTCATTCAGTTGTCAATAATTCCTAAGAAAAGTCGAGACGTAGGCTCTGTAGCTACATTAAAGTGGAATGATATTAAAGAAAGGAAAACTATCCAATTAAAAGCAAAAGTGCTAGCTATTAGCGGTGAGTAAATCATTTTATTTGACATTGTCCTATATAATTATATTGTTTCGTAATAATGGCTCGAAATTTAATTCATTTGCATTCATAACCTTACTCTACCGGGATCTGATTAGGAAAAATAAACGATAAAATATTGTACAAATTTGAAAATAAACGTGATTAATGAAATTGGAAAGGGCGGGAAATTTATAAAAATAATAATAAAATAATTAATAAAAAATGTAAATATTGATAATATTATTTATCCCCAAAAAAATGTAAACGTTATTGTTTGTTTCCAACCAAAAAACACTTTATATACACATTACTACATAATTAGTTACTTATTTTGTATTCAAAACCCTCAAAGCATAATTTTATTTCTACTAACTTCCTTTACTTATTTTCAAACTTTACAGAATTTGTTAAAAATAATAATGTTTAAAATAATGATTCTATAAGAGTTGACTATACTTAATTAAAACGAAACAATTAAATAGGACAATGGCACCAATTTTTCGATGTGAAAATTCTTTCAACTTTCACTATTTTGTTATCCAGATTTCATTCTTATTCTATAATTTTTATTAAGAATACAACACAGTAACATTTTATGTTAACGGGGCCTTCAGCCTACTTAATGTTGTTATTTTGCACTATTCTAGTAATACATATTTTCTTAAGATTATTATAAATTTATTATTTAAAAAATATATAAAAATTTAGATACGTATTCTACGTATATGTCGTTGAAGAATAACAATAATTAATAATTTTATATTTATATAGGTTCCAAAGGCGAAAAACCAACGTTAGTGCAAGTGGAATCAGAAAACAAGGAAAACGAGCATGATAATCTAACTTATGCTATTCTATAATTATAATATATGTACTTCGATTTTTATATCTTACTATATTTTACTTCATTGTAGAACTTTGTTCGTTTTTAAAAACGCACTCTTACTGGTTTACTATAGTTTAATATTTTGTGATAATAATAATTACTCAGTTTGAGTTATAAATCTTCTTTGTATTTTGAAAAATTCGAATACAAAAATTATAAGAAAAAAAGGATTAATAACTCATCAGCGAAAGAAATATAAAAGTGCACGAAAAGAATATTATTTGACGAAAGATTACCAAAAGTTGAGTGAAACGAGGACACTGTAACATTTTGTACACATTTCATCAAATGTTGCATCTTAATTTAACAACAAATAGCAATTTTCATTTTAAGTTGCATAAAACTTAGGATTTATTGACGATTAAAAAAACTAAAATTATTTTGTATATTCATTTAATCAATAAAAGATACACGTTGTTTTCAACGCTTAATAAGAAATTGTTGTTGAATGATTATGTAAAATAACTTGAAACATTGCGCAAATGTCGCTATGTTTTCGTCTTACTCTACTTTTGATAATCTTTCGTCAAATAATTTTATTTAGTGCAGGAAGGTAGAATATAGAGCATTAAAATAGAAGCAAAAACTGAGACCCTATTTTGACGCTCCAAGTGGAAGATTTGGAAATTTCCGCCCATTAGAGCACCAAAGTAGGGGCAAAAATCGCATTGAAATAGCCTTTACTTTAAAACCTTAGCCCCTACAAATGACAGCGTGAAGAGCGTCAAAGTAGGGCCTACATTTCGACTCGGGTAGCTGTAATAAATAGTTGAAACTATCAATATTTTACAAAAATCATAAAAGCTTAAATTTTCAGAATTTTTTTATCTCTGATATTCCGTGAGATTGCTACGTTTGATAGGAGATATTTAATCATTTAATCTGACTTATGACACTTTCACGAATAAAAATCAAAAATTTTCGATCATCTACTGTTGGTTATCTATTGTTAAAAAATGTAATGTCAAATAAAAAATCTTAAAATAATTATTAATAATAAAGAAAGAACGCATTGTATTAATAAATATTGTTCATTAAACTTCCAATTTGGATTCTAACGTATAAACATGCCACAAAAATGTTTCACTCAGGTGAAAAGTATAAATAATTAAGAGGCGAAATTTTTGTTTTAGGTTAAAAGTTAATTTTTTGGTTTCACACATTAATTAATCGTAATATTTCAATAAAACTTCAGCAGAAGATATAGCATCCTTGTCAAGATGTTATATTTTAAAAAATAATGAAGTTCTTTGCAAGTTTTCCAGTTATTTAAGGTTATCTACTGTCAATCATTATCTACTGTAGGATGTTATATTTAAAAAAATAATGAAGTTCTTTGCAAGTTTTCGAGTTATTTAAGGTTATCCACTGTCAATCATTATCTACTGTAGGATTGTTTCCCCTACATTCTTTTTCTGAAAACAGGGCTATACTGCAGATTACTTTGATAAGGAAATAACTAAAATGAAAAATTGTATTATTTTATTGAGATATTCAAAATTATGGAGTGGATGTTTTACGTCCTTTTTGAAACAAGTATGAATTAAAATTTTACTTCTACTTTTTCCTCTAGTGTCAAATATTTTATTGAAATTTCTTGAAATGGAACTGTAAGATGCTCTTTCAGAGCGTATAACATTATCAAAAATAATTTTACTTTCAAATAATGTAAAAATAAACCCGAGTATAAGAAAAACATACCAAATTTTAAACGAAAAATAATTTTCTGAATTAATGTATTCTATTAAACATTTCCTAAAAGTTTTTACATTTATGAGGACATCGAGGAAAATTACTTATATTTACGGTAGTCCTTTTAATACTAAAAGTGGAAATTTTCATTTAATTCGAAATGCATAAGAAATTTGATTTTCACCGACAAAAATTAGGAATATTCGATGTCGAAGGATAGGGAAAATTTCAGAAATTTTTTAAAGTGCACGATTATTCAAAATACTATTGATCGGGTTCTAAAAGTTGCTTTGTCACATTGATCTTCAATTTTATAAACTTCAGGAACTTTTATTTTATTTTTTCTTTCACTTTAAATTTTAAATTTATAACTTCAAAGAAGAACAATTTACCAATTTTTTCATAACGCAAAATTCGGCTTACCACTTATGTACAGAAATAAAAATAATAATCATTAAAATGCAAAATTATATCAATATGTTTTATTTTGCAACAAAGTTGAATAGACATTCGATTTCACTCAGACTCAATGACTCTTTTATCAAAAATCTAACAAATTCTATTTTAAAAAACCAGAAAAAAAACTCGAACGTAGTCAAAAACTTACGGTCAGCGTAACTATACTTACCAATATAATCCAGGTAAACCGTAAAAGTAAGAATAAGAATGCAGCTGACGATCTTCATTCTTTCTGGGCAGCGTTCGTGAATAACGACTGATAAATGCTGATAAATTTGGAATACATACATTCACTGCTATATATAATAACCTCTCTCATTTTACTAAGCTTCACTATTAACCGTAAATCTTTCACACTTAATAAAATTTACCATGTGTTTGACGTCACTTTTAAGTCAGAAGAGAAAAGCAAATTAAAAACAAGTTTGTCAAACATTTGCTTTACTATATCCGATAAATCAGTCGCATGACAAAATCACGTGAAAGTCAAGAAATGAAGCTTATGTAGGAAAAATATCAATGTATGATATTCTGCTGTCAGTTTTGCTTGAATATATAATTCTATTGAGAGTTGCAAAAGATTTTTCCTTTGATCGTGATTTTTTAAAATTCAACTTCATTTTAAAAAATGAAGAAGGCAAAATTGTGAAATTTGTGAATAGGCTTTGTCACTTTCACCAACATAATAAATTTACAAGTTACTGCTTCAAAATTGAAAAATAAGAATTATTTGAGCAACTGATCTATTTGGCCCTACTTTATGTAAACTTTAAAAATAATTTCTTTAATTAATTATAATTAACTTTAGTATGACATCACATGTTTATCAATGACTGCTTAAGTTCTTTTAATGTTAATTATATAAGAATTACATTTTTTCTTTTAAATAGGCTGAAACCTATCCGAATTCTCTATAAAAGAAGGCATTTTGTCAATTATTTGAGAAGATATTCCAAAAATAATGTAATCTTCCATCTTTTTCTGAATTTAAATAATACCTTAAATGATAAAAGTTTTAAAAATAAGTTGAAAGCTATCGGAATTCTCTAGAAATAAAACAGGTTGAAGTCATTGTTTGAAATTAATAAGAAGATATTGCAAAATTCATGCAAGTTTCAGTGCTTTCCTAAACTTTAAATAACATCTGATGCATTAAACATTTTTAAATGCGACATCATTTAAAATTTTTTTTTATCATTTAAGGTAGTATATAAATTTAGAAAAAGTTGAAAGTTTACACTATTTTTGGAATATTTTCTTAAATAATTAACAAAATGCCTTCTTTTATATAAAATTCGGATAGATTTCAGCCTATTTAAAAAAAAAATTTAACTCTGAGATAATTAACAATAAAAGAACTTAATCATCGAAAAACTTTGATGGTATCATATATGACAGATGAGGCCATCAGATTTGCCTGTCTCTGATTCTCGACTAAACAATAAAATGAAGATAAAGAAGAAAAAAAATTTGAATGTAAAAAAAAATTCTCTGTGCATTTGATGATCTGGAAATAAAAACAATATGTGCAGATAGCAAAGCGAGTATGAAGGTGAATAGAAACTGCGCCCTCTTCGACAAAGAAGTTGTGGATCTTGGAACAGTAAAGGTGCGTGGGTTAGCGCTTGCAGCTGATCAGGTTGTTATGGCAGAGTCAATCGAAAACTTACAAATAATCTTGAGCAGACTGAATACTAGCATAAAGAACATGGTTCTTAAAATTAACGTGGATAAAACCAAAATCATGGTATTTAAAGGAAAGGGTGAGAACACAGTATGTGAAATTGCCCTAGACGATGAGAAAATATTAATAACCTGTTCAAAATTACACATTAAAAAATAATCGTGAATCTATGGTGGAAGCAAATGAGCAGGTACGTGGATTCTGAATTTCTATTACAGCAGTTTATTAAATTAATCTATTAATTTATTCATAATAAATATCGTAGTTACTTCAATTCATACAGAAAACGTGATACTATATTATCAATGAACATTTAAAGAATATCATAAGTTATACGATGCCATAGAGCATGAAATTTTCTAGACGCTTAAATATCACACACCTTTAATTTAGAAATAAACTTAATAATGTCCAGGAAATAACTTGTGTGTGTAGTTCAGGGTGATTATTATAGAGTAGGTTTAGGTTTAAGAGTTTACTCTGGTAAATAATAAATCGAGCAAACAGTTGATCACTTGTGAACTGGACGGTGACTAGATCGTATAACCTTCTAATGTGCGTTCGGTGGTCCATGGTTTTTTAGTGGTGGTCGGTTTTACAGTTGTCGGTTTGTTTGGTTCCGTAGGTTTCGTTGGTTCCGTAGTTGTCGTTGGTTTTGCAGTTGTAGGTTTCGTTGGTTCCGTAGGTTTCGTT
>CAKNWU010103654.1:896-11619 GCA_932072015.1 Andricus quercustozae | reverse complement strand
ATTTCACGTATTGCAATTTTCAAATGCATCCAAATTTCAAATATTTTAAAATTTCAACACTTTTTAATTTGATTGTTTCAAAATCTGCAAGCTTTTAATTTCAATTTTCAAATCTTTCAACGTATCCTACTTGAAATCATTCAAAAATACAATTCTTTTAAATTTGAAGTATAATGCTTCTTAATTTGGAAGATTCAAAATCTGATTCATTTAACTTCAACTTCTCAATTTTCTAACACATCCAAACTTGGATCCTTTCAAGAATTCAATGCATTTAACTCTTAATGATACAAAATATAAACTCTATTCAATTTCAAGAATTGAATGATTCTAAATTTATATTTCAGCTTTGAAACTTTCAAATTGCTATTCCGTGTAAATCCGATTGTTTTCCATCAAAGGATATAATCGCTTGAGCAGTGAGCTTCTTAAATCAATCGCTAGGTGTCTCTCTAACCTTTCTTTCTCACAAATGCAATAAACTTGTCATTTTTTTCAAATTAAATCTACAAAAGTGATGCATACATTAAATCATACAGTTATGAACATCTGAATAATTTTAATGAAAAATCATTTAAATATAGATAGATTATGCAAAAATAACACAAAACATTTGTAAATAAAAATTCGAATTCAATTCGACGCCACTGTCGCAACCCTGAGGGATCGATTCGCGTAACGATCTCTCAAAATCGTGCGAATTTATTCGTTCCTCCTGAGGCTGATTTCGCACACGATGCCTATGTGTATGTATGTAGATATACGTTGTTCACACGTTGTGCTCAAGCTTGCGATACTCGCGTGCGTACACATGTTCAGCGTGGGATTAAAGAGCGATTAACACTGCATTCCGTATCAAGACATCATCATCATCACCGTCACCGACGTTCCCCTGACGTGACGTGACAGACGTCAGGCGAAAGTAACCTCAGCCTCCGGGTGGCGAAAAAGAGTTGTGTGCGTGGGGGAAAAAGTGGAAAGGATAAACAGATAGAAAAGGGGAGAGTGGGAATTCAGCAGGCAATTTGCGTCCGTCGAGCGAGAAACGGGCGTGGAATCCAGTCAGCCTGATCATTATAATAAATGGGATAATGACATAACGGAAAGTTAACGTCATAATTATTCAGCAAGGAAATTACCAATCTGCATTAGAATTACGAGACGTTTATGCACATGTGCTACCAAATTTGGGCTCCTAAAAACTTAAGTGCGTTTGGAAATTTTTAGTTTGCATAGTCTCAAAACAATGTTCTACAACAAAAGCTAGTGACAAAAAATATCTAATAGGATTCAGTGAGGTGATTGACTTTGCAGAAGCTTTCGAATTTGAATGATTTCGAATTGAGCAGCATTCAATTTGAATCGATTTTAATTCAAAAGACTCTCAATTTTATGCATCTCCAATTAACTTCTATATTTAAAAAGGAAGTGTCTACACGTACCAAAAAAATCCAACTATGCTCCAGCTATACGTACAGAAATTTCGGTACAAATAGCCCCTTCTCCAACTCCCTCTATTCGTGCCGAAAAATATGACTACCTTTGCCAAAATTTCGGTACACGTAGCAACGGCCATTAACAAATTTCAAACTCTCCATAGTTTTTAAAATGCAAATAATCTTTTAATATTTAAAATATGCATTGGATTATTGTAAGTACAAGCAGGAGTGTATATATGTCTATAAAACGCACATAAAAGACAGCGATTAGGCGAAACGATTATCAGACATGGTAACATAACAGCCTGCCAGACCGTTATCTTCTTTGACGCCTCTGCCTCGTCCGGGTCCTCATAAATCATCGTTATCCGCGCGTGTTCCGCGGATTTCTTATGGTGTTGGATGAAAACGTTTAGGTGCAATCGCTCAGCGAAATCCAGTTCAGGCTTCTCTCCAAGAAAACAACCCTCTCAGAACTGCAATTATAAAATCGTTACTGGAATTAATCGAGGCTCACGCCATGATTTTGGAAGTTTTTCTTTTTGCTTATGCCAAGACCTGTTAGTGGATACTGGATAAGAAAATACCTTGAAAGAAGGACGTTAACTTTTCAGATAATCGGATATTTAAGTCCCCTTATTCTTCAAATATTTCTCTCATCAAATTAATTAAAAGTAATTATTCTTCCTGGAAAGAAATTCGAATACTTTCCTTTGCTACCACGTTTTTTTCAAGCTGTTCTTACAAAACGATTTGCGACCCATGAAATTAATTATTCATTGCAAATATATTAGCTAGTCGTTAGCGAGTAGCCTCGGTACGATTATACGCGCGAATAGAACAGTGATAAGAACCATAACGAGCACCTTCGCAGACATTTGTTATATTATGTCCTGGTCAGGAATTGTGTAATTGTTTTCTATGTGTGAGTTGTTGCTTACTACTCGAAAGTACGGTTGCGATAAAACATTAATTTTCCAGTGAAATACAATAATCGCATGTTTTCAATGCTGAAAGAATGACTTTTGATAAGGCTTTGAAAAATGGAGTACAACTATTATTCCTTTCTCACTTCGTTGAACAAGTACCTGTTCTTTATGCAATATTCTGCCTCTATCTGTGTACTTAATATTTCACATATCCGAAGAATATCTCCTGTCGTGAAATAATTCAAATTGGATTTGAATGAATGAATCATTTCACCTTCTCTCTCGTTTTCTTTATCCTTTCCTATTTCAAATCCAAACAAAGTTGATCACAATAAAGCGGCGAGAGAGTTTCAGGTGTTTGAGGTTATTTGCTTAAATTTTAAGTGGAAGCGCCGCAATCGGCGGTAACCGGATCATTCCTCGGGATCAAAGAGTCAATTCTTTACTTTTATTTATTCCAACAACTCTCTGCAAAGCTTTGGTTTCATTGGTGACACCCGTCGAGTCGTACGACCACGTACTTACTTAACGAGGGCATTAAAGAGTCGACGAGGCGCTACTCTGAATTGATTTCGTCTCGACGACATCTTCGTTGAGAGCACATAAAATTGCAGGACAGAGGGACTTTCATACAATTCAGATGATACATGCTCTCACTAGAACTTCAATCTATTTCCTTTTTTCAGGTAACTCCATTCTTCTTTTAATTGCAATCTAATTTTTCACAATGGCCTTTGTATTATAGCGAAATCACCGCGCTAGTGTTTGGCCACTACTGGGGTGCTACTACAATTACCGCTTTATATTCTTCCATCTTCTTTCAATATAAAGAAATTTGTTGAAAAATGAACTTCCGAAGCAGGTTTTAAGATGTTGTAGGAAGTTCTTTTTAACTAAGGTATGTTTCCTTTTTCGAGTCGAACTTGTCGAAAGTTATTGAAGCTTGAGTTGCGAAGAATCCATCACCACGGGATGAAACACGCGCTCGCCACCCCTCGAACAGAAAGACCTCCTCTAACGTATAACGCGCCCACGGTTTGTTTATAGATGTTAGGGGATGTTGGATCTGACGGTGGTTGGAGGGTCTCAATTGGACTGCTCAGAAGTGAAAGATAGATCGTCGGGGATCACCTTACAGGCTGTTCGATTCTATTAAACCTAACCCTCGAACCCTCAGGCGCTCTCCGAAGAGCTTAGCTCTAATACTATGTCTATCTCCTCGTCACCGATTCGTCCAACCCCCAAACCCAAAACCGTCAGCTAGGCCAGCACTAACCCAAATCTCTTAATTCGATCCTTCTGTAATCTTAGACGCAAAACGGTCACTCAATTTAACGATCAGTAAACACTTTTTCTACTTTATAAACACACATAAATTTTCGGACATAAATAGGGTAAGAGGTGCAATTGAGCAATTTTCTAGAAAAAATGCCTAGGTCGACTTAGGTGGTTTTGTTGGAAAAATCTTTTTCATCATCTGTGACATTCTAATAGATAGTTTGTATAATTTCAGAACAAGTTATTCATTTATAAGCATGTTAAAATTGTTATATATTTCAATATTATATTACAAATATTCGATTTCATTCTTTTATTTTATCATTCGAGAGTATATTTGTTGTTGAATTTTTTTCATTTTGTAAGGAAATATAACACTTTTGGTGATAAATCTTCGGTATGAAAGAATATTATGATATTTCGATCCGAAGCAGGAAGAGGTTATTTTGTAACCCTAATTAAAACAGAAAAAACGTTCTAATGTAAATTTTAGAGTAATTCTATAGGAAGATCGACTTTGCTACCTAATTTTGGAAAAAATTAATATAATATTCTTCACAATTAGCAGTTTCTCTTAAATTTAGATCTTTCAAATTCACAAATTTGTTTAAAAACTTATTCAACTAATTATTATTTCTCTCATCATTTATTTTGTCCATTCAGTAAGGATTGCGAAGTTTGAATTATGTATTGATTTTTTAAGATTACCAATGATTAAAAACACTAAAACACTACCCGAATCGGGTAGTGTCACGCTTACCTCTAGAGGCTCGCCGAAAGGGAAATAGCTTAATGATATACATACAAAAACCAGTTAAAAGTAGTTTGTTTATATTCATTTAAGATAATAATGTATTGAAGAAAGAGATATACCTAAGACCAATCCCATTTCAAATCAGACAAAATTTCAAGAAAAGTCTAGGCCATGGTGTGAAAATCTTTATTACAAAGGATTTCAAAAATTGAAAAATATAAATTCTTTTGCTTATTTCTTCTTGTATGAAACAAATTGGTGTAAGTGTACAAATCATTTGGAAACACTTCAATTGGATTACGTTCCTAATTAAAAAAATTGCAAATGAAAACCCACTCAAATTTAATAAGTTCATTATAAATGAACTTATATTATATGATTAAATTAAACTATGTTATTATTCTGGATATTAACTTACAAACTTTCAAATTTGAAATTTCGTCATTTGGTCATTGATATATAGAATAAAAACGATAATAAACATTGTAAATAAAGAATATCAGTCAATAAAGAATCTCCAAGACCAAATGTTAAGTACCTATTTTTTTTTTCCATTTCCGAATATGTAAAAGACTGTTCCATGCACTCTTTGATTTAAGTGAATCAGTAAAAATGTAATCTTATTTCGCCGAGAGGGCTCCACAGTACGTTCCATTAAAAAATGCCAGCGGAAGGTAGCTACGAGCATGCGACCATGTGAGCGTCACATATGATCCACACAGATAAAAAACACACACAGATAAAAACGCACACACAGAAAAGGCATATATGAAGAAAGACCCATACTGAGAATAAAAGACACATACTCATTAGCGTACACCCACACACTCATAACTTATAGGGGAGTCGCTAGTACTGCAGCGACAGTGTGCCGTTACACGTTTATGACCACACACATAGACACAAACTCTTGTAGATGTACTCTCTCAAGTAGAGATAGGTTCTCGGTTCAACGAGTATTTATGTGTACCTGTGTCTGTATGCATATTCCACACATGTCGCCCACAGTAAGCGCGAAGGGGAACCCGAAGGGCGTTCCTAGAGGCGGTCGTCATCCCCACCGATCGAGAAATTGCACCTTATGGAGGGGATGATTGTGCATCCGACTAAGAGAGCCAAAATAAATATCGGCCATAAAATATTGGATGATCGAATGCACACTGCTGTTGCTAACCCAATCTTCACGCGCTCTATGTGCCTGTAATGCCTGTCAATCCACTATATGTATTTTCCTAATTCAAATCCGAAATTTTTACTTTAATTGTTCTGTTATTAATTTAATTTATTATTTAATTTAGCATTGGCTCTCTTCTAATGAAGATAAGATGAAATCCTAACATGGCCTTTCGGGAAAAAAGTTCAGCCACCCTTGTTGTCGAGATCGCGAACTAATCATTTCGAAGGATTCCTAGGCGAATTGATGATAATAATGCGAATCGCGACGTTATCTTGAGCTACTGTAATAAATTATGCTCGATGGAAGCTTTGCATTCCTGAACGCGCAAGGCCGCAAAGCCGGTCATTAATAATTAATAAATTCACCTGAATTACTCATGCTCCTTTACGTCGACCATCTTTCTCGTGGTTTTTCTTACTTCTCTTTTATAAATGCCGCCATGAATTTATTAATTTTCTACATTTAAAACTATCTCTGCAAATTGCTTTTGCAAAAAAATCCGCATACAATGCCATTTTATTTGCTATACATTAAAGGAGATTCTTTGCGTATTTTAATTGAGCCTTCACATGTGTTCCGCATGTATTTACTTTATTCATATTCTACCTTAAATAAATACCACACTCTGTGGCAATTATTATGAATGTTTTCCCATTCTTTAATATCAAATTCGTTAGTATTCTAGAAAGAATGAAGATTAGGTCTAATAAAGGTATTTTTGAGTAGAAGAGAAATGGATCGAGTTAAAAAGGGTCATTGGTGTACTTTGAATTCTTGAAGGGAAGGGAAGAATTCGCGGAATTTCGGGGTAGGGTGGGCTCCTTAAGTTTGAATTCAAAGAAGGCGCCCGCGTCAGTGGGCCAACAGAAGTGGAAAGGAGAGAAGGAAACAGATAGTTGAGATATCAGAGAACGATACTTTTTTCCCAATGAAGAACAAAAATGGCTGACTAAGTGTTTTCTAAATCTTGGGATGATTTGTATATCTTATTCGTAAAATTGAATAAAATTTTGGTTCTGACCGAAAAATCTGGCATAACGTGCATAAGGTGCAAAACATGCACAAAATTTTTAACATGAATAACATACACAATATGCTTCAAACGCACAATGTGCCTCACATGAAAAATATGCCTCACATGCCCAACATACATAACATTCATTTATTCAGAATGATTAAAAACACTGTTTTGACATCCTCATTTTGAATTCGGTTAACTATAAATCGACAGGGTTGAATGGTCCTATTTTTAAAACAGTGTCACCTATCGCGAAGGTATAGAATAGAGCAGTAAAGGCAGTAGTTTGGCGTGACGGCGTGATGTTGACAGAGGGTAAATATTAATTAGCGTGCCGCTGTGTTCATTTCGTTTTGGCTTTAACCAAGCTCTATGCCGGTGTACCACACAGTATATGGTTCGCGCTTTGCCGTTTACGCTGGGCGTCGCTTGAAACGGTGTTAACGTGAATAAACACATTTCACTGAGTCTAGTCACACCTTTCGGATTTGGTGCACCCGTCTGCCAAATAATTAAAAGCTCTGGTCGAGCATACAAGGCCGTTTTATTTGAATTCGAAAACTATACCATATCATCCAAAACTGATTAGCTTTTTCATGCGATGTTCGTCCAATATCATTAATATCTAATATTCTGGTAATGAATGATCGTACCTTGCGTCCCTTTATTATCTATCGTCAAACTCGGAGATGATAGCAAACACCACGAGCAGTTTAACGATCGACCGAATGCAATAAACCTTTATCGCACGATATGAATGAAAAGTGGGCATGCGTAGAACGTTTAAAGCTTGGAGATTGAAAGTGCGCGGATAAACCGGAAGATATTGGCCTCATATACAACCTGCACAAAATTTCAAAATTTCCAAGCGTTTAAATAGATGATTTACTGTTGTGTACTTATCTGATATGGTTTCTTAAGTCACTAATAGTTTTCTTTCCAAGATTGAATTTGTTATTGTAGAGTAGTGCATCATTATTGCAAAAGTGCTGCAGATGATCGGTCTGGAATTATCTTCAAGAATGAATGACATCCTCAGTTCTCTTTTTTGTCAATCGACCAATGGACCTTGAGGCTAGAGGCCAAGCGCCTCGAGATGAATCCGAAGATGTCGAAGCCGCAGAACAGGGGCGCGTAAACTCTCGACTGTCTTCGACAGCCGGGCGGCCTGATTGTCACTTAAGTCGTTGATAAATAAAGGAAAAAGCGGCGGGAATAAGACGAGCGAGAGGGACGAGGAGAGAGCGGAGGCATTTTTCTGTCGCTCACCAGCGAAGCGTGAGGCCGACAAGCTTGCGGCTCTTCTTCGTCGTTTGTTCGAGCTAAGTCGGCGCGACATCTTGAAACCGCGACATGTCTTTTAGCCGCTCGCGCCATTCGTGTCTGCTGCCACGCCTTGTCTTACCTTATCTTATGTTACGTAAGCAGAGCGCGTTAAGTAATGAATCCACTCTGACGCTACAAAGACACCAGGTGCTGACGAACGACCACTGCGTACCTTCGTTATGCTTTTGCCTAATCCTTTTTTTGTCCTCCACCCCAGAACCTGTCTTCTACATTTTTCTTCATCTTCATAAGCAAAAACATATCCAACGAAACTGGAGACTCCAAGCGGCTCGATGATTCTGTTGCTCTGAACTGTGTGGCTGAGTAAGATATAAAAGATGAACTGGAAATTTTTTCTGCCTTCTTATTAGGGTTGTCATCGACTATCTTCGCTTGAAAATAAAAAAGTAAATTTTTTCCTTGAACCCGGCACCTACTCACTTTTTCGACAAGTGGATATTACTCCGCCGTAGGTCGTTAATTGGCGGGGGTTAGTCACGGAACATTTTTACCGTTCTCCTTCAAGGAATCCTCAGCCCCTCTGGTTAGTACTGGAGTTCTTGTCGATCCTACTTCAGCGTGAAAATTGGCTGCATCCTGGGTAGTCGAGTTTCGACGCACCCGCAGGATATGATGAGATTCTCCAAGGAAATCACACTATTATCTTCACAACCACGCCCTCTTGTTAATCATCTTCGTAAAAATATTTTTATTGGAAACTAAGTTACTCGATTATGGCATTTGTATCTCTTTCTGATCTCTACCTAAAGAGTATTTCAGTATTCTATGTCACAATTACTTCAACTTAAGAAATACCTCGAGTAATTCTTCACTCACGATTTAATTTATGAATTCTAATGAAGGCTTATGAATAAGTTTGAATAATCTGTAAAGAAGAATGATGATTAACCAAAATGGATGCTGAGAGTAATGGGATTTGTTTTTAATGTTTATTCGGATGTAAATTAGATTACAGATGCCAATCAGTTCTGATATTTGTCAAGAGTTTATAGAAATTGGACCTCCTTGAGACATTTGACGGTTTCTTTTTCATTTCTGAGGGCGAATCTAAAACGTTAGTAAATTAGGTAAAGGCTGTAATGCAAAGGGAAAGACGGAGTATCGAGCAAACTAAGTACATGCTTCGTTCCATGCTCGTTTCGCAATTCAGAACCATAGGCAGGTTCAACTCTCTGGCACATGTGTAATACTCGTTTCGTACAGCAGCAATTTCGCCGATGGGGAGAAACTTGAAAGGCTTCGTTTTGACTGGACGTACCATCTCATCCTCTGCCCTCTTGTAGAGAAGTGGAATATCGAGCGAACTACCTACGCCTCTGCTATCTCGGATAATTGCAAATTTAGCCGATGCCATTATACTAACAAGGTGCTACTTGAGACGCGACAAAAACTTGCAGATGTCTGCAAAATTTACTATCGAGACAATTTTGATCTTATTCATCATATAGATTTTTAAATCTAGATTTCAGAATTATCTTCATTTATAAGTTGGTCAGAAGTGACGGAATCGACCCTTGCGTAACCGCAAATCCATAGTATTTTGAAATAAATATAAATGTCAGGAAATTTCCATAAGAGGAATCAATCTTCGGTGATTATAATTGTTTTACTTTCTAAATTTAAATCATTAATAGAAATTATTCAATTGGATACGTTTTCAATTCAGAATCATTCCATCATGTTGAATTATAACGCTTAAAATGATAAATCATTATGACCTGAAAATGAAACATATTAATCTTTGTCTAAGAACAACGTAGTTAGAACAAAGTAATTTGAGAACTTGAAACTTAAAACTCAGCAATTGTCAAAGCATAATTAAAATTATTCTTGTTCACCTTTAACACTATAATTTCACACACATAACATTAGAATATATTTTAACTAATCGAGTTTTATCTAATTTCAATAAAGTGCTGAACATTCCTAAGTACAGATTTCTGAACAATATGATCGTGTTCAATTTAAAATTGTACAGTTCTGAGTTTTTAAATTTTCTTAAATTTTATTTCCAAAACGTGCGTATCATCATTCATATTCTTGAGGTTGAGAAGAAATGATACTTTCTACTTTTTGTAAAGTATACACAATATATATATATATATATATATATATATATATATATATAACTTTTTCACCTGGGAGTGAAGGTGAGAGTATTGCTTTTTCTAAATCACAATTTTCGCTTATTTTTTGCTCCTCAGAGCAGTTCGAAGCTTGAAACTTATTCCTTGTATAAAATATTCTATGTAGGTATTAAAAATGTTAAAATATTCACATTCTTTAAATATAAGTGGTTAGGGAAAATCAAATTTTGTTCAGGGAAAAATCATGGAATTTAAAAAATGAAGTTTTTGGCATCACCCTGCAAAGGGAATCCTGCAGCTGCTCTGATTCGCTAATAAAAGTCGGTCATTACTTGGCCAATTTCAAACCCTCGATTTACTTTCCACCAAACTAAATGGGAGTAGCTATTACTAAAAAGAGCATAGAACTACACGATAGCATCCAGCTGAATTAGTAATTCGACTGGATGCAATTGCCTAACCTGATACTCTTGATTACACCTTGCGATAGGGTTACATGCAGGAATCATTCTATGATTATTGATTCGATTAATAGCACTTTTCTTTGGATATGTAAATGAATCAGGGTATAAAGATTGGTTGCAGAGGATGTCTGGTGGTTTCAACGTATTATTTCGATGGCTACACCTGCATTCGGATTCCACAGGTCCCAGGACGAGCCTGTCTAAGAGTCGAGAAACGAGCGTTCATTCAT
>CAKNWU010103550.1:584-10983 GCA_932072015.1 Andricus quercustozae | reverse complement strand
GAAAGATTGACTTCGATTCTCCCAAAATCTGACTTAAGATATTATAAATTTAAGTAACGAAGATACATAAAAAATACAAACTATGTTAATTAAATAAACAATTTTATAATTTCTTCAGCTGAATTACTAGAACCCAATAAGAAGATTCGACTATTTTTAGTTGAAAGTTCATTCTCTAAGGTTGAATCATCAACTATTAAATTTTTTGTTTAGAATTCATCTCGGTCGGTTGAAAATTGAACTACTTGGTTAGAAGTTGAACTAGCCAAAAAGTTGATCACTGTAAGCCCCAGTCATTTTCCACTTTTCCGCTAAATAATATTAACAATATATTTTTTTTAATGTTTGAAATCCACACTATTCACAGATATATCACTTATATTGTGTTGAAAAATATCAAAATCAAGTATAGAGTTCAATATTTTAGAGTTTAAAGTCTGTCCCACAAGTTTTTTGTCTGATCACGCCGCATTAATAAATTTTAGGATAAAACTCGAAATTAATATAATTATTCGAAATAATTATAATGCTCGGAAACTTTTTTAGCTTTATAATTAGGAAGATTGGGACTATCATTGTAGGACAAGTATAGTTAAAAATTGATTAGTCAACGTTGATTCCAAATAACGGAAAATAATGATCGCTGTTTTTTGCGTGATATTTTTTATAAAATGTCCGGTATTGCTCATTATTATTTTATCATACTATCAAATGAGATCTTTCTTGTGACATCAACGTGTAAAATTCTTATCCATTACAAATACATTCCTAAACTCCTAGTTTTATGTTTTCATACTACTTTGAATTACCCTTAATTAAAAAAATACATATTCGATCAAATTTACGAATTTTTCTAGCGAATCATATAAGATTTCGTAACAGAGTAAAGTCTTTTTTGTATAAGTTTCTGAAGGATCAAATTTTTTGTTGTATCTTTAATTATTTGAAAGAAAAATTAGATTTATCTGGCGCAATTTGTTCATGATATCTTCCTGATATGAGTGCCTTATGTAAAATTGACAAAATGTTAAAAGGTGCACTTATTGAAAACATTTACTCTTTATAGATTCAAAAATCGACAGCACTTTGTTAATTTTCAACTTTTTTACCATTTTTTGATTGTCTAAAAGAAAGAATGATAAACCTTTTTAGAATCGAAAAATAAAACTTGAATACCTAAAGCAACCTCAATTCTGTCAAAAAATACAGATGCATAAATGAAATTGGTCGTTTTCTGAAAATTATAATTAAGAGTCCAAATACTCATAACTGTTCTCACGTGCAAAATGTGTTTTTTCAAATCTTAATTCTTCAGGAAAGTTCGGATTTTGGTAATTTACTACAAGTTTTGAATCCTCTTGTTTCAATTTGAGTAAAATACAATTGAGAAACTCCGTGTACAGAAGAATACACTCTTTTTTAAATAAATCAAGAATTTTCCATTTTGAAGGCTTCTAATTTGAAACAAAAACACTTTGACCGTTACAATTTGAAAGTCTCTATAATTTTACACAAATTTTCATTTTCAATACTTTCAAATCTAAATTGTTTCATTTATTTAGATTCAAATTTGAATTTGGTGACATTTTTGGTTTCTAATTTAAATGTTGTAAATTTTAAGTTGTTAATATATTTGTAAACAAATTTAGTATTTAAAGATTGAAATAGAAATTCTTCTGCAATTAAGAAAACCTTTGATTTTTAGTGGGTATTCTCATTTTGCGTTTATGATAGCGGTTAAAACTTTAGTTACAGGTTTGTACCCAAAATAAAGTTTCAGTAAAATCAAAATGTGAAAATCCGTATCAATTCATTTTTCTAGATTCGGATTTCAATATGTAGCATTTAAAAGTTTCCTTATTAGCAAATATCTGGAGATGATACATACTAAGATGAGTACACATTTACCTCTTAGTAAACTTTGGATCTCTAATTATCTACATTTTGAAAAAAATCGCAGTAAATGTAGAGAAACAATATAAAAATTTGTTATAAATACAAAAGCAAAAATAAATTGTAGTCACAAGTAATATGAAAAACTGTTCTCTGAAGATGAAATATTTAGTTTTTGTTTATAATTGCATTTAACTAACTACTCTATAAATTTGCAATTCACATAGGTTCTCGTATTTGCAATATAAGAGTCTAAGATGATTCAGAATAGCAATCAAAAAAGTATTTTTCTGTAAATTTTTAATATTCACAATTTATATTTTCAATTCAATAATGTGGTGATATTAACTTTTGACCTAGATTTACTTTTCCTAACTGCAACATTATCGAATTATTTCAAAATTATGTTGGCTTAGATTTTTGAAATTATTTGACATGAAGGTGGAATTGAATATACAGAAAATATAAATAAAATAGACATTAGATGGAAACTTAATCTTCTTACAGTTTCCACTTTTATTTTGAATCTTAAACATCATTTTCATCTTATGAATCTTGGATTCATTAAGACAGTAAAAATTCAACGCTCTTTAGAATCTTCTAGAAGCTTCTAGAATCTAGAACCTGAAAATGAAAGTTTAAAGCTTAAAAAGTGTAAAAATCCCCTTGTTCGTCACAGATCATTACACAAAGCTTGAACTTCCGAGGGTGACATCACTGATATGAACACCAACCCCTTTTAGGTAAAAATTTGTTCTTCGAGTTAATTTGATAAATACCTAAAATAAAACACTTTTCAACGAAAGAGTTGAGTTTTCAAGCTCAAGAATAGAATTTTTTAGAATTCGAAAAGATGGATTTTCAACAAAGAAAGATGATTGGTCAACTAAACAGTTGAAGTGTCAAAAAACAAAAAAATTAAACTTAGACCTTAAACAAAAAAAATTGAATTTGACGAAAAAGATGAATTCTTAACAAAAAATGTAATAGTTGATATTTCAAGCTAAACGATTTTAATTGCAGATGAAAAACAGTCGAATTCAACCCAAAAAGACGAATTTTCAACAAAATAGTTGAATCTACAAGCAATCAAATTTATTTACAACCAAGCAGTTGCATTTAAAATCAAAAAAGGATAAACACTTTACAAAAACAGGTGCTTAATTTGTCAACCAGACAAGATTTTTCAGTCAAAAGAGAAAACAAAATTCAACTAAATTGTTGAACAAAAAGTTGATATCTAGCCGAAAAGTCAATTCTCAACCAAATAGTTCAATTTTTTAGTAAAATAGTAGAATTCTCAACTTAAAAGACGAATTTTCAACAATAGAGTACATTTTTCAGCCAAAGAGACGTATTTTCCACCAAACATTTGGATTTTCAGCAAAGAGATGAATTTTCAACTGATAAAATGAATTTTTAATAAGGTAGTTCAACCATGTAGTAGTTGAATTTTCAATAAAGAAGATACAAGAAAAAAAAGAATTTACAACAAAATACACACATTTTAAACCAGTAATTGAATAGTTCAATTTTCAGTTTCAAACATTAATTTTAAACCTAAAAATAGTGAATTTTTAACAAAATAGTTAAATCTTTTACTAATGAAATTAATATTTAATAAATTAGTTCAAGTTTCATCTAAGCAGTGGAATTTTCAACCAAAAATGATTAATTTTCAATTACAAATCTAATAGTTGGATTATCAACTAAAAACCGATTAACTTTCAATAAAAAATAGGATACCTAAATTTTTAGATAAAAAAATTAATTTTCAACCAAAAAAAAACGAGTTTTCAATAAAATAGTTCAATCTTCAACCAAATAGTAGAATTTTTAACCAAAAGAGATTGTCGTAAACGAGAAAAATAATAAAACTGAAATTATTTACTTTAAATAATTTAAAGTAATAAATAGGAATCAGCGTGGCGCAGTTGGTGGAGTGCTGAGTTTTATATTAAGACCACAATATTCGAATTCCAATTAAGGGAAAACGAAAGGCAACACTCAAAATGTTATATTCTCTTAAAGATCTTTGATCTGGAATAGAAAACGAATTTTTTTCTCGACTATATTTATTAAATGTAGAAAAGAAGAACAATGATTTGAACTATCTAATGGTGAAAAAACCTCCCAGAAACCAGAATGAATTATATCGGTTCAATCCCGTATAGTTTTGAGTAATTCTTCCGGAATGATGTATCCAACTTGATGCATCTCCTTGACAACTTTCGGTTCCTGGCTAAGCGAATCGATCCATTTGTAATATGGGAGCTCTTCTCGAGTTCCTCCATATTTTTTTGGCAGATATGTCGGTGCCACATGTCGGTGAAGGCTGCTCATGTCGTGACCATGAAAATATATCTTCGACTGCATTCTTGAATCCAAAAGGGGCTTGAAAACTGCAAATATGGCATCAAACACCCAAGATTGGTGCAGAATGTGAATGGCATATGTCTTCATTGGGAAGGAGGTAACCATCAAAGCAATAACCATATTTGCAATCTGAAAATTAGAATGCAAATATTATTTCTTTATTCAGGGTGACCGGAGGTCAGGGGAAGCCTGGAAATCAGAGAAGTGTCAGGAAATTTTTTTCGTCAGTGTAAGTCACGGATTTTGAAAACAAAAATAAAGTCAGGGAATTTATGTAAGAAGCCATTTTTAGTATCTTTTTAAAGATAAAATCATTAGAGTCACTTTTTTAAATGAAAGGATCACTTTTCCTTCAATCAATTAACCCATTCGTTAACCACTATTGAATTCAGGTCTATACCTATTTCTAAATTTTCTTGCATTTTTTTGAAATATTCCAGGTTATTTAAAAAGATTCCAAGGAATTCATAATAGATTTCAATATTTTGAAGGTATTCAAAATGATTTAAAAGATTTTGGGGTATTTTTAAATTCTCTAAGGAATTTTTAAGAACTCGAAAAAGTTTCAAGGGAATTCAAAAGATTTTACAGGATTTGAAATACTTAAGCGTTTTTAAAAAGATTTTAAGGAATTTTATTATAGATTTCAATAATTTGATGGCATTTCAAAGGATTTTAAGGATTTTAGGGTATTTTCAAATCCTCTACGGAATTTTCAAGAACTTAAAAAAGTTTTAAGGGATTTCATCAGGTTTCAGGGGATTTCCGAGGATTTGAATGCTTTTAAGGGATTTGAAGAATTTCCTAAAATTTCGGATTATATGGAATGATTTTTTAGGCAGCTCTAAGAATAATAAAATTAAAATTTACTAGATTGCAAAGTTACAAGAATATAATGTTGATCTTTAAATATTGAGAATGAGGGGAAAATCGGGGAAAAGTCAGAGAATTTTGAAAACAAAGTTTTGTGGTTATTCTGTCATTCTATTTTCATCATTAATATGTTTCTAAAGTGAAAAGTGGATAGATTGAATTTTCTATTTAAAGTTTTCAGAAGATAGATCCAAGGGAATATGGATTATCTTTTATATAAAAATCATTATTTATTAGAAATCTATCAAAGAGTTTAATTGGTATTGTTAAAATGAAAGATTTGTTTTGCAAAATTATTAACGAAAGGAAAAAAGTTTTGAGTGTAGAACCTGGGGTGTGATTGTCCAAGCATGTCCAATAGTGATTCCCTCAAGATCGAAGATAACAACTCCTCCAAGGACTTGAGCTCTTGGTTCGAGGATTCCTAATTCAAGAACAATTACGGTGGCTTTAAAAAGTTCCTCTACTCCGTATTTCCTTGGATCCCAATTTCCCATTCTGTAGATCATCATCCTTCTTCCACATTGAGTCCTGTAGGCTGGAACAGTCATCACATCATCGTCGCCAATGTGCCTCATTTCTAGAGGATTCACACCCTCGTGGATTTCGGGATGTTCTTCTTTGAAATTATAGTAATTCACTACCTAAAATATGAAAATGATTTGATAAAAATATTGAAAATTGTTTAATAAGTAGAATAATTTATTTTCTATATTTAAAAAGCTCTTAAACATTTCTTTGACCTATTTAGTTCCACCTCAAAAGAGGATTTGCTATTCTTTCAAGCTTATGCCTGTAAAAATTGTATCACTTTCGAAAACGATAAGAATGATAGCCAACAAATTGACCATTTTAGACAATGATATTTTTCAAATAAAAAAATTCCAAACGGCCTAAAATATATATTATTTCTAAATTAAGGTTAACCAATCTCAATATGAGAGCATATTATGAGATTGAGAGTATAAGATAAAGAAATGTATTCGTGATAGATATGAATTTTTCATGTTGCTAATGCTCGCATTATATGACACGACATGCGAATATGATAAAACTAAAAATATTTCAAAAATATTTTACAAATATATGCAGAGCACACAACAATATTTTAAAATATGGGAAAAATTACGGATTAAGTTCCGAATAGCTCATACCTCCGATTTTTTTGAAACTCCGTATACTCATCTATTTTGACGCGCTGATTACGAAAATCATATGGCGCAAATTTTACTTTCATGGTAAGAACCATAAAAATCCCATAGAAATAATGGGTTTTCACGTTTATCTTGAGAAACATTAAAAATATTTTAAAATAATTTCAACAAAAGTTGTAGACCTAGGCAAAATACATATTTTCTGTGGCCAGACAAAGGAGTGACTTTCCGCCCCCTCCCCCACACGAAAAGTTGGAAAGGGGAAGGGGTTGACCAACATTATTTCATTATTATCTTGAAAACTTTCACTCGTACACAAAAATGGATGAAACAAAAACTGTATATTTTGACTAAGTCTACAACTTTTGATAACATTATTTTTTTAAATTTGTAATCGTTCTCGAGATAAACGAGTTTCAAAAAAATCGGAGGTAAGGGCTATTCGGAACTACACCCAAAATTACTATTTTCACGATTTACTTCATATTAAATTCAGCTCTTCAAAATATCCTCTTATTTTATAGTATGGTAAATTATTATGGACATTTTATCAAAAATATTACAAAAAATAGTGATAATTATTTACTGTTGCTTGGAATCAACGTTGATAAATCGATTTTCAACTGGACAAGAATCTTCGTAAGAAAAAAATTAACAACTGTAGCTTGCATTATGAATATTTTAAATCATTATTTTCGAGTTTTATCCATAGATAGCAATGCAGCATAACCAAAAAAAAAGACTTGAGAAACAGACTGTGCACTGATTTTTAAAATCCTCAGCTCTAAAATTTTGAACTTTACTCTTGGTTTTTATATTTTTCAACTCAATATAAATCAAAAATTATATTAGTATTATTGAGCAATTTTTCATTTAAAATTTGTGGTTTGGGATAGGTGCGTGAAAAGACATTTTGCGTAGTTTCTAATTTATTATTTCTAAATGAAATTGCTTGTTTCTGAATGAACTTGCTACGTCGGTTTTTAAATCAAATAATAAAAAAACAAATTATTGAAACTAAACATTATAGATATAGGGGAAACCACCCTACAGTAGATAATGATTTACAGTAGATAATCTTAATGAACTGGAAAATTGACAAAAAAAGTTCTTTACTTTTGGTAGTATAACGTTTCAGCAAGGATGCTGTATGTTCTAACGAAGTTTCATTGAAATTTTATAATTAATTAATGTCTGAGAGGAAAAAATTAATTTTTAACCTGAAAACAAAAATTTCGCCTCTTCTTCATTCATACTTTTTAACTTAATGGAACATTTTTATGGCATGTTCATAGATTAGAATCGAAGCTTGAAGTTTGATGAACAATATTTATTGGTAAAAAGAGTTCTGCCTTTTATATTTATAAATATTTCAGGACTTTTAATCGGACATTACATTTTCCAACAGTAGATAACCAAGCGTAGATAATCGTAAAATTACGAAAAATGTCAAATTTCAAAATCGAAATTGGCAGCTCTGCGACTGTCTCGCAGTTGTTTTAAGCTAAAGGTTGTGTTTGTTTGTTTATTTTGATTCGTGTAAATAATAAACAAGCAAATAGTGTGAATTATTATTTATTAAAATTCACATAATGTTTAGTTGTGTTTTAAGGAATCTTTCGGAAAATATATCATTTTTGGAATTAGGGTATGTAAAAATTCTGCACTTTTCTGTCATCGCAAGTCAGGTTAAATGGAATGAAGATTAAACATCTCGTAACAATCGTACCAATCTCACGGAGTATCAGAGGTAAAAAAATTGTCAATAATTTCAACTTTTGTGATTTTTTAAAAATAATCATGGTTTAAACTATTATTTACTCAATAAACTGATTTTAATTGTAAGTATACCAATGATAAATTATAATTATCGAAAATTGAGTATTTTATCATTCACTCAATTGAATATGTAAGCTTTATTTAAAAACAACAACCTTTCTTTATTTTTGGAAACTGTTGCAGTTAAAACGCTGTTGGATTTTTTGATATCTACTGTAGGGTGGTTTCCCCTAATATATATTTAGAATTTAGAATAATTACTGTTATGCTCGAAATTTAAAAAAAATATTAAGAAAATGCTGAGAAAATGTATTCAATTAATTTTAAGTGATGCAAAAGTACTATTCTACAATCTACACAGTAAAAAGTAAACCTTAACATTTTATAGAAGGTACTTTCAGGATTGGCTCAACTTTATTAGGTAACTTAATATATTATATTGAGGTGAACGTGAAGTTAGTCTGACTTGGTGAATAGTGATTTAAGCTCGAAAACGCACGTAAACCCGCATGACTGATCAAACTTTTTTGTAGCAAGTATGAAATAACAGAGATTACGTTAAAACGGAGATTCAATTTCATTTGATGTCGATGGAACTCACTCAAATACTGCATGCGCCTGACGGCGTGTGTGCGCGAAGAAGAGTGTTCTTACAGAGATAGGAATAGTAACTTTATGCAAAAATTATGTTAATTTCAACATATAGTTAATCCTCAGATGAATGTGATGACAAAAAAAGTAGTTAATCATTGTAAACGCGAAGCAGATGTAGCCGGAACTGTTGGTGTTCGTGTCAAAAAATCGTGCTGTCGGGGCAATAACAGTGCATGAAAATCTGTATATTCCTGCCAGGACCGCACAGTTTCTAAACGTGATAATCTGAGGGTTCGTTTTAACAGAATACGAATTAACGAGAGTTTACAGTAAAACGCTTTCAGCAAAAATTATATGGACAATATTATCACCTGCATTGATAACCTGATCATAATAATTGTAGGAAGTGATTTTCTATTTCGATCCTGTTATCTCTGTTATCAAGCTGAACCTAATCTCGAATTTTGTTTTCGTGCTTTAAGCGTAAGGTCATTTCGATCGACAGACTGTCGGTTGTGAGTTTATTGATCTTCACATCATACATCTGACTTTACGAACAAAACATGACGAATTTTTCCCGCAAAGCAAGCAGGCTTTAAGATTTCTAACTCATGCCGACTTTCCTTGCTTACTTCCTTCTTTTTATCACACCTTGAATTCCGTCAATATATGAACGGACTTTAAGGTAACTTTTTACTGTAAGACAATTGAGTTCCGTATTCTCAACAAAACACATAAGTATGATGGATTGCCTACGGGAAGGCACTTTGTTGGTTTCAATATAACAATTATTAATAAGAACCAACTCCCATTATATACTCTTCTCACAGTAAAAAGAAACCTTAAAGTCCGCCCATATATATCGACGGAATTTAAGGTGTGATCAAAAGAAGAACGCGAGCACTGAAAGTCAGCATCAGTTGGAAATCTTAAAAGTCCGCTCGCTTTGCGGAAAAAAGTCTATCATGTTTTGTTCGTAAAGTCAGATGTATGATGCGGATCGAGATTCAGTAAAATCACGACGGACAGTCTGTCGATCGAGATGACTTTACGCCTGAAGTACGCAAACAAAATTCGAGGTTGCCATAACAGAGATAACAGGATCGAAATAGAAAATCACTCTACAATTATCATCATATTAGCAATGCAGGCGATAAAATAGTCCATATAATTTTTTCTGAAAGAATTCCACAGTAAACACTCGTTAACCCGCAGATTATGACGTACATGAACAGTACGGTTCTGGCAGGAATATACAGAGCCTATGATGCACTGTTATTGTCTAGATAGCACGATTTTTTTACCCGAACGCCCAAATTTTCGGTCACTTATGTTTCGCGTTAACGTAGGTTAACTATATTTAAAAATAACCATAATTTTCGCGCAGCATCATTATTCGCACTCGCGCACGCACGTCTCATGCGCATGAAGTATTTGAGCAAGTTCCGCCCACATAAAATGAAATTCATCTCCGTTCTAACGTACTTTCTGCTATTGCATACATACTATAAAAAAGTTTGATAAACCATGTGGCTCTTACATTCGATTTCGACCTTACATCTCTATCCGCCAAGAATTTACGTTCACCTCAATATTAAACATTAAATTACCTATAATGAATTTAAGGGTATCAATTTAAGGGCAACAATAAAACCCTAGAAGCAATATCAAAGAAATTAAAATATTAGTTTCAAAATATTAAGTAAGTTTCTCTTTTACACGTGTTTCAG
>CAKNWU010103503.1:964-12195 GCA_932072015.1 Andricus quercustozae | reverse complement strand
AGGCTGCATACTCTGAGAGGTCGCCCGGTATCCCAGAGTCACCGTTTAAGACACCTCACCCAGGTGCCATTCAGCTTTCGGCACGGTTGTCACGCCTCCGCTTAGGGGTTATTCCTTCGGGACCATCCCTGGACAATTGTCCGCGACTGCTTATTAATTATTGTAACCATATTCAGCAGAAACCCTTGGTACAAAACACATGAGGGTTTCGCCGGCCTGTCGTTGTGATTTTCGCGTGTCCTGTGACCACTCATCTCACGGTTGTGTGCCGTGGCCATGAATGTGATTATATATATTACATAGGATGAGAACGTTAACTTTATTTTGGATGTGTAATGTTTCTTGACCAATTTCTGATTAAATATTTAACGGATGATTTAGTCATTAATCCATGTGACTAATTTGTTAATTAAAGATGTTTAACAAACAATTGTCCCTCTTTTAAACTAATTATTTGAATTGAGTTTTTCAATAATTTCAGGAAATCGAAATTACTATTTTACTAATCAGTGGAGAACAGGGCTGAGAGTTCTCACCACAGGGGCTCAAATATGTCTCGGTGATAAGCGTCAATCCATTGGTCCATAAGGGTGGCCGCTGGGATTGCTATTGATTGTCTACTTTCCGAATGTTATGCAATCGGGCCAATAATTTTAATTTAGATATTTTGGGGAATTTTATGAGTTGTTTATTCTTTAGTGAAATTGAATTTATCAATAAATGACATTGTTAATCAACATTTTATGATCGCGTATGGATCAGGGGCATTAGGAAAACATGCACAAGGTGAAGTTTCAACATATGCTGTTCATGCGTTTTAGTTACTAACCGAAATGTCAGTAATTTGTGGCTATCGTCGATGTGCAAGTATCAGCACCGCAGGAAAAACTAGAAGTCGTTTGTAGAGGAGGCGTAATCATTATCCGCCTCCGTCCTTCCATTACACTCCTCTGCCCGCGCGGGGGGTCTGATTAGGTGTACCTTAGAGCACAGCGACAATCTTATACCGCCTCTCTCTCCCTGACTAGTGTGTGACCCACAATAATTAGTTGATGCGGAGCGAGAATGGGGCATTCACCTCCGGCACAATACTTCTTAACTGATCTGGTACGCGGATACCATGGAGCCTAGCAATAATAAATTTTATTTGCCCGGTTTCTTGGTGTCTACCGTAACATATATACATGATCTTACATGTGGCGATATCAAGGGCCGTAAGCTCGTTCTTCGTCCATCGAACCACCCCAAACGAGTACAGTAGAATCGGAGCGGCAAGCATGTTAGTTGCAGATACCATGTTCAAGGCCGATAGATTTGAAGACCAAATCTGTCGAAGACGATTCTTGTATCTGCTTCTGAGAGACTCCTTCATATTTGCCACGTCCGGAACGCGGCTTTGAGACACACCCAGGTATGTATAGGTTTCTCCAGTGTCCATATGTCCAATAACATTACGCACTCTTTCTTCAGATGAATGTTGGCGCATTTGTCCAATCCACAGTCCATACCAATCTATCTTGGGTACTCCTTGACGATATTTAAAGCAATCTGAAGTTTGCTCTTACCAGAAGCATAGATCTTCTGGTCATCCGTATAAAATACACCAGTGACCTTATGCTTACGATGATTAGTTGATTAGTTAGTTGATTAGTTGATTGTTAGTTAGTTAGTAGTTGATTAGTTGATTAGTTAGTTAAAAATTGTACGCGATAGATAATTTTCATTTCAACATTTGCAATCTACGTAAAAAACTCTATAAAAATGATTAAGAAACTAAACTTTCTGTTTATTATAAAATTAGTGTCGGACTGTGAGTAAGGACCAAGTCTGGGATCCCCGCTCTACAGTGACGAACCGAGCGTTCGAGCGAAAATACTAAAACCTCGATATCTCGGAAAATAAGACCCAATGTATCGAAAGAAAAAATACGCCCCTAATGGGTTTTGATGTACTTTCATCCTGTAAAGCCCGAATCGAATCGGCGATTTACATCTCGCGTCCTGTCCTTGTTAGTCGGATGCCTTTCAGTTTACACCAACCTAGTGCCCGGCACCGGAAATCTCTACACAGCCTTACTTGTTTTCGCCTGTTTAATGTCCTCGTTTTTGAGGACGCATCGTACGTTTGAAGAGGGTATTCCTTTGAACTGGGTGCTGCTTTCAGGATGTTTCAAGTTTGATAGAGCTATGTAATAGCTGGAAAGGAATTTATTGTTTTTTTTTTTCAATAAAAAATAAAGCAGTTATGCAACTCCTTCTGACTCTAAATCGGCGTTTTTTGGGATGAACCCTTTAGGATGAATGTCCTCTCAGAATTGTTGTTTCTTCCATTAATACTCCTACTTATTTCTTAGCCAAAACATTCAGTCATTTTAAACTACAGAAAATAATTCTACAAGCTTTTTGAACATTGAACTTATCAGTGATTTCTAACAGCAATATTATAACTAACAGGTTTCGCAAAAAAACGTATTCAGGCAGATTTCTCAATTGTTTTTCAGATAATCGTTTACATCACATAGTTGGTGTTGTTAAAAACCTTGTTGATATGGCTATACTCCTTTTAAATAGAATTTTCCACATTGACAACTTAGATATGATTAAAAAAATATTATTTTATAATAACTATCCGAATAACTTTGTTAACAAGCATATTAATAGAAGATTAAAAGAATTTAAAACTAGGGACAGGGTCCATAGTGATACTGGAATTAATTCTGAGGTGGTTAATGTCAAGAATGAAATCATATCCATTTCATTTTTAGGCACACTTTCTAACAATATCAACAGACTTCTTAGAAATTATAACATTAAGATCTTATTTAGAGCAGATCCTCGGTTGATAAATATATTGAATTAGGCAAGGATATACTAGAACTTTTAGACCAATGTAATGTAATTTATAGAATCACTTGTTCTTGTTGTATGACTTACAATGATGAGACTAGTGGTCCACTTAGAATTAGAGTTGTGGAACATAAGAACAACATAAGACTAGACGAAAAGTACCATAGAGCAATAAGTCAAAATTTAGTACGAAAACACTCTAGTGAGTCTTATGCTATAAAATGGGATGATGTTGAGATCTTACACAAAGAAAATAATTATTTTAGACGTGCTTTTGCTGAGATTTTTTGCATTAAAAAAGAAGGCGATAAAGCTGCGAACTAAATTTCTGACTAAAACTCTTTTAATAAATCATACATGATAATTATAGATTTTTTACATTAATTTTATGTCTGAAATCATTTATAATTCTTTCTTTCAATTCTTTGACTGATTATTTATTTAATTCTTTATATGATAATTGTAATAATCAAATTTTAAGCTGAATTAAAAAAAAACGGCGACTTTAATATCTGAATTTGTATGTACGCCCCTGATTCACTTAAATTGTATACCATCTAATAGAAATTATTCCGAAATAATGTATAACGCTTTTTCTAATTCCTCGTCGCTTTTTTTTTAATTATGTTCGTCATATATTGTGAAATTAACTCTAATGCCTAATTTATATTTGAAAAATTGTGAATTTAATATCTTATCCGAATCTTTTATGTAAGCCCCTGTTTCACCTACTCAAATTTGCCGACGAACGAATTGTTTTAACATTTATAACTACGCCATGCCTATGCGAGCCTGTCTTTGATTACTAAATGCATGAGCGTGTGAATTATCAAAGATCATTCTAGTTAGATAGATGGGAAAACTTATATTTCAAGGTGTCAAGGAATGATCTCAGTAGCACCGGGCCACTATGGACAGACTACCCCCTCTACTTTTCCTGGCCCCCTCGCCACACTATGGCACCGACCTCCTTGCCACACTATGGCACCGACCCCCTTGCCACACTATGGCACCGACCCCCTCGCAATGGTGTTAGGACCTACTCCTGGCGCTCTCGCACACCTGTTTTGCAGACTCCTACTCCCGCTGCACACGGAAACTTATTTGAAGGGTGATTAATGAGGGTATAACTCGACAGGCCACGCCTGTGATATTTATGGTTAAATCGCTGGTGAAATGTATCCGCAACTGACTGGGAAGTTGAATAGATGTCAAGTAACGATATTCTATCTTATGTTAGTCACAAATAGATCGAATCTAGTTTAAGCCTGTGTAAGTCCCTAAAATCTATTTAAAAAGTCCTTTTTGACTGACGTGACTATTTGACCGTCTGTTAGAAGTAAATTTTTCTTAGAGGCATGCAAAATTGATTGCATCCCAAACCTGAAAAAAGATTGTGGAAGATTTTTTGCTACCTACAAAATTATAATTTTTCAAAAATAATTATCTTAAGGCAACTACATGTTCAGTAAGGGAAGGATGATGAGTAGACACATTGTTTGCGATTCAAGCTAGAAAATGACCCGACGGTGAAGTTAAGACGGGAAGGGTAAAAAATAATGCTACTTATATCACAAAAACGAGTAAAACTTTATTGTACTCATTTGCAACTTAAAAATGGATACCTAGAAAAAGGTTAGTAGAATACTAAAATCAATAAGAAGTGACGCAGTTAGTATTGTTACTAATTAATTTAAAAAAGCACACATTTAGTAACGAAAAATACAGGGAAGGGTAACGTTCGTACAGAGAAGTGACTTGGATCGTACATCGAGCAGTACTAACTGTCTGCCCACTTCTTCAGGTACTCGGTCCCCCAAAGGGGTAAATGTACAGAAACACCAGGGCCGTACGCGATCCGAGATCACGCACAACCACGACAGAAAACATACAATAGGAACTATGTGAACGAAAATATCTCCAACATTTCTGCCCACCTTCGCGATGTGATCACGAACCATCTGAAAAAAAAGAATTGTTCATCTTGGACCTGGAACGATGCGCCCTCCCTTCTAAGGTTGCAATGGCGCAGCATCGGTAGAATCTGAAACAGAAACTGGTAGCGAAACAATTTTCACAACTGGTCTTTGTAAGAGACCAGTTGCCGTCTTCACATCTACAGAACGAACATGACCATCTCAGCCCAGATGTAACTGATCACCTGAGCCAGAGGCCGCTTAGTAGGAGCAATTTTCTTCTGCAGAACCAATACTAGGTCTCCGCTCTTGACCGGAGGGGTTGGCTTCTGCCATTTAGGGTGAGCTTGCAGTTCATGCAAGTACTCCGACGAACATCTTTTCCAAAAGGTTTGGTTCATCTGAGTTAAGAGTTGCCAACGCTCTCTAGGTGTCAGCCTTTCGTTTACTAATGTAGGCTCAGGTATTGTGAAAATCGAAGAGCCGATGAGAAAATGTGCAGGTGTCGAAGCGAATAAATCATTGGAATCGTCCTTTAAAGGCTGGATTGGCCTTGAATTGAGACACGCCTCCACTTGAGCAAAAAATGTTGACATTTCCTCAAATGTTAGAGTAGTATTTCCGATCACACGGCCGAGATGGTGTTTCACCGATCGAACCGCTGCTTCCCATAATTCTCCAAAGTGTGGATCGAGAGGTGGATTAAATTTCCAAGTTGTATGGTTGTCAGCAAGGTAACGAGCGACCCTGTCAGACACAGCTGATGCCTGTGAAAATAGTTCGCGCAGCTGTCGATCAGCTCCTACGAAGGCGGTTTCATTGTCTCTGTAAAAAGTGTGGCTGACGCCTCGTCGAGCTGAAAGCCACTTATAAGCGGCCATGAAACCATCAGCAGTGTAGTCGGATACGGCCTCCAAATGTAGGGCTCGAGTGGCACAGCACACGAAGATAGCGATATACCCTTTATACGCCTTATGACCTCTTCCTTTGGTCGTGCGCATCCAGATTGTGCCCGTGTAGTCCAGTCCAGCCGCTGCAAATGGTCGAACTGGTGGAGTGATTCTGAAGCTCGGAACGAGCACATGACCAACACGCGCTTCACAGCTGAATGACCCGAGAGGATCCAATACTTCCTTCTCAAGTATGACAAGGTTAGTGTTGAGGACCTTCGTGTAGCATGAACTGATGTCCATTTCTGACGATTAAAGTCGTCAATAGCGAATCCTTATGTAATATGTAAGGACATCTTTCCTCATAGCCCAACACGGCATGAGACAGTCGACCTACAAGTCTCAATAACCCATCATAGTCCAAAAACTGTAACAGTTTTAATAACGGACTCGATTTAGAGACCGGAAATTTCCGTTTTAGCTTGATGATATCTTCAGAAAAAGCTTGACGCTGAACGTGTCGGATCAGTCCTTTTTAAGCCGCAACAGAACCACGTTTTATTAAGGCCGTGTTAAGAAAACTTAAGTCTTCCGCACGAGAAATCGTTCGCGATAAACGGTTCAATAAAATAAGCGAGTTAGTAGCACATTTAAATAAAACGTTTTGCATTCTCAAAAAAATAAGAGTGGTATTTTGAGGCAATTCTCCATTTAAGAATGCAGCAAACAGAATCAATCAGTGATTATCATGGTCGTATTCAAGGTCTTCTAAGTGGTGGAAAGCACTCTTTAGAAGATAAATATACCGAAAAGTACCGAGAGGTCGCTGACGACGTCCCCATCAAAACATAGTAGAAAGTGCTAATATGATGAAGCCCGTAACCGATGTGACTTTAGACGCTTTCATTAGAGGACTAGCAGACATAAATACAAATAGACAAATCAGATAGACCAGATGGCCCCTTTGTCATTGATCCTGCTATGGTGCCGAATATGATCTACAACCAAAATCCTTCGCAACAGTATCCACGTCTTCCTGCGGTCTATCATTCAATGATACCCTAATTTCAAGCTCCTCAAGGCTACCCTTACCAACCTTATAATCCCTTTATCTACGCCCCCTATGGTTCAACGTCCCACTCAGAATCTGCAAACACGGGGAAATACCCAGTGGAGTAACCAAGGACAATCAGCGGGCAGACAGTTCTACTGAAGATCATCCTCTCTAGTCCAGCAGGGTAATTTAAACTCCGTCTCGACTCGTCGCTCCGACGCGGCAGCGAGTCCATGCCCTCGCGAGCGTCCATAAACAGTAAACTTCCCGGAGAATCTATGAAGATCATCCGAGCAGGAACAGAAATAGAATACTCGCTATTAGTAGAAATAATAGCCCCGGAAACGCGGAATCCAAAAGCAACCTTTTTAATGGACACCGGATTCACAACCAATTTAACTAAATCTAAGGCTCTATACGAGGATTTTATTCCTAATGAGAAAGACTTCGCGCTGATTGTAGGAATAACAAACCACCGAGTTAAAACGCTTGAAACAGTTACCTTAAATATACTGACTATACCTATAGAATATTATGTCGTTGAGGAGGATTACCCAATTTTGAATCCTAGGATGACCCTAACTTAGACAAGAGCAGGCTCAGATCTCTTTTAGACATAACACCCTCGTGACCGTTTTAAATCTAGTGACGCCAATACCTTTTATCGATAAGGAGTACCAAGCGGCCAAAAGAAAATTGAGGCCGGAAATAAAGCCGTTCTATCGGGTCATGAGAATCAAGGCAAGGTCGAGGCAACCTATTACCATAAGCGTGACGAAGCCCGACTTGAAACAGTGCTATCTACCTAGAATCGATACAACGGAAGGCCTATACTTAGGTGAGGCTGTACTCTCTAGTGAGAATGGCAATAAAATCCATTCCGAGGCCGAAAATTTGCAAGAGGATTCTGTAAATTCTTATTCGGAGCGAGCGGAAAAAGTGAAACAGGCATTACATGTTTCACATCTGCTACCAGGCGAGCAAGAGATGTTGTTGCAGTGGGCCGACGAGTACGCAGACATTTTACACTTGAAATGTGAAAAATTGGCCTGCACCCATATAATTAAACACCAAATACCCACACCATATCGGTTTGCGTATGAATCCATGGAACAGAAAAAAATTCAGCTACAAAAACAACTGGAAAGCGGGATTATTGGACACTCAAAATCACCGTATAACTCCCCATTAATGATAATCACTCAGAAAATTGATTCCTTCGGTCAAAAGAAATAGCGGGTAGTTATCGACTACGTGGAATAAAATGTAAAGATTATTGGGGAGGCGTATTCATTGCCCAATATCAGTTCAATTTTTGATAGACTAGGAAATGATCGTTATTCCAGCGATCTCGACCGGGCAAGTGGTTTCCACGAAATAGAAACACACCCTGATGATAGATATAAAACCGCATTTTCCAGCGACTTCTAAACGACGTGTTCAAGGGAGTGCTAGATGTCGAAGCTTTCGTTTATTTACACAACATCATTATTTATTCACAAACCCTTGAAACACGCGATAAGAGAGCAAGGAGAATTTTTAATCGGCTCAGAGAAGCAAACTTAAAAGCTCAGCCGGATGAATGTGAATTCCTGAAGACAATTCCTAGGGTTTTCAGGTTACCACAGGAGATTCATCAAAGACTACCCAAAAAAAGCGAAACCTTCAGCTGAACTTAAAAAAAAAAACACAATTCATGGGTTTGGGGAGGAAAAGGATGACATTGACATTCCCATTTCGTATTTTCCAAAAATAATATCAAGAACAGAACAACATTACCCGAAAGCCGAAAAAGAGTGCCTCGCCATACTCTACGAAACAGAAAACTATAGTCCATACGGCAAGGATATACGGCAAGGAATTCATCCTAGCATGCGATTTCTAACCCCTTCATTGGATGACCTTCATTGACAATCGCGGATCCAGACTACTAAGGTGGCGACTCAGACTCAGGGAGTGCTTATAAATTTGCATACAGATATGGAATGTTAAATAGGAGCGTCGGAGAACTATCAGGTAACCCCGTGCCCGAAGACCAAGAGTTAGATTCAACAGATTTCTCAGACATAACTGACTCTGACGATTTAGCTGAATCAAAACCCTCAGAGGATCCAGCGTCAAACCTGGAAACTAAATTCAACCCAACGGAACGTACCGACCAAGTTATAAAAATTTCAAAACGAATGAAAAAAAACCAAGGTCCTGCCTATAAAACGTTCTGCAACAACCCAACGGGAAACGATCGATGAGAAAAAGGCTACCATAAAAAAAAAAAAGTAAAAAAGTAAAAGTACCATATAAAAAAATTTCAAGAAAGACTACCCTCAAAATGTTTCCAAAACCATCAACCTCCTCCAAAGAAGTTGTCAATTTAAGGAAACCTCAACAGGCGAAAATTGTTTTAAGGATATTCAAGAAGTAACAAGGGTATCCATTCTGAAGAAACTTACTCCTATTCCTCCAAAATACGTAGGAAACTCGGATCCATGTATAAAGCCCTCCGTTGAGAAACCCACTTACCTCAAACCCGTACAAACAAAAAATACCTAGGATCTACCACTTCCTACCAAAGTAGGAAAAGTTCACAAACCTAGAGGAAAGCCTAGACGATCCTTAAAGCATAAAGATACTGATAGTGACAAAGCATATGCACCTCCTACTAGAGTCAATATATCTAAACTCGACGGTACAAGTATAGTTGAGAGTACTAAGAAGAAGGGCTAACGCAGTGGAGACACTCCTGTATCTAGTGACAGTTCATCTTCTTCAGATGAAACGATATCTGAAAGTGAAGATAGTTCGGACACAGATGCATCAGTGTTTCGCAGGAACCGCAGCGTGTTGCCTAGTTCAGAATCCGTAATAAATCCCCTAAAGAAAAACGTGACCCCAAAAAGTGATCCTGCTGGAGCACCAGAACCCAGTCCTTGGTTTCCCTCTTTTCAGGAAACATATACCGCCGTTTGCATCGATGGTGCATGAAGCTATACTGGTGCCGGCGAACCAATAGCAGGGACAGGCGTATAGTTTGGATCAAATAATCCAATAAATACCTCTAGATCAGCGAAAGGTCATCAAACTAATAACGCAGCTGAAATAGAGGCAGCCCCGCTGGCCACCGAATTAGCTAAAGAGGCTGCGATCAGAAAACTACGAATGAATACGAATTTGAAATTCCTGATCAACAGCGCCACGGATTTTATCCCAAAACGGAAGACCAATAAATGGAAAACATATGACAATAAACAAGTAAGGAATCGAAAATAGCTCGAAAAACTAATAAGGGCTATCGAACCGCTGGATGTCATCTGGGAACACGTTCCAGGGCACCAAGGAGTCTTTGGAAATTTAATGGCAGACCAACTTGCACGTGAAGGAATCGAGAATCCCAGATAGATTTCCAAATGACCTATATCGATTCTCCAACCCCCCATCCTCTCCTGAACTTGTGAAACCTGTAGAAATAAAGTCAATGACCACCTGTCCGAACGTAAAAGGCTCTGTCTATTTAAAAGAGATAACTACGATAAGCTTTCAGTGGCTACAGAGCGTCTTGATTTTCAGAACCTCTGGGAATGCACATTATTTTATTTTATTTTAGTATTTATCTTATTTTTATTTTTTGGTTGAGAGGTTGGATTTTAAAATTATGTTACAGAAATAAAAAGATGGAAGACATCAAGGTGTGGAAATGTC
Source organism: Andricus quercustozae (assembly GCA_932072015.1). Classification (NCBI taxonomy): domain Eukaryota; kingdom Metazoa; phylum Arthropoda; class Insecta; order Hymenoptera; family Cynipidae; genus Andricus; species Andricus quercustozae. The sequence continues at coordinate 1,793 of CAKNWU010103503.1, read as the reverse complement.
GTCACTGCGAGAAGATGGTTCCGGTGGAGCTTCATATTTTTCACGACACTTACACAGTCTCGTATTCGATAAAAACTAAGTACGTCAAAGGCGGTTGGGTGGAAATAAATAAAAGATTCAAGGAAATTTAAAAATAACGGTGGAAGAAAATAAACGGACACAGGAACAAGAAGACGATTCACATGTGCAACTCGACATCACGGAGGAAGAATCATTACTTTCATTCGGCGAGAAACTGGATAGGTGCGAGGAGCTGTTGAAAAAATAAACCTCGTTCAAAACAGAGGAGGGAGGTTGTAACAAGGTTAAAAGAACCCCACAACCGTACGACCCTGTGGGCCTAGGACGAAGAGTATGGAGATTATCACTTCCTGGTTCTAATACCCAAATTCTGACCCTGGAGCGTCAGTCTTGTGCCCCATGCACTATCGCATCGTGCTTCTCAGTCCTTAGACCGTACCATTGCCTCATCACGCGCATCGGTGATCCGAATTACGTTCGCGCCTTTTTTGAACCTTTTGGGAAGCACCTTCAATGACCCTGACGCTACCGAATAAACAATCCAGCTGCTCTCAGGCTCTATCGCTGACGAGATTCAACATCGCGTTTGGGCCAGCAAGACCCAACTACCCTGTAAGTCGGTTAATAAACCAATCTTATACGAATTTCGCTTTCCCTTATTGACTTCACCTGCTTTCGACGCTCCAAATCCTTCCCTTCTCTTAATTTGCGAGATCCCTCACACTGGAATCCAATGGACCGACCTATCAGATCACTCCGTTACGGATAATAAGCGGAATATATAACGATTTTCAAGAGAAAATTAAAA
>CAKNWU010103489.1:597-10848 GCA_932072015.1 Andricus quercustozae | reverse complement strand
TTTTATTTTTAAATATTAAATATTGATCTATGAAAAAAAAAACGTTCAAAATTTTTAATTACACACCTCTAAAATGTACATATTGAACATTTAATAATTTGTTACTCTATACTTTCAAAATCCAACAATTTTCAATTGCAATTGCAACTCTTTAAAATTGTAGAAATTTGAATTAGAAATCTTTAAATTTGAAAAATTTTTATTTTGAAAAACTTCAATAAAAAATTATGCATGTTTTAAGTTTCAGGATTGACTATCACTAGCCGTTTTTCTTTTGTTGTATATCGTTGTGTCCTTCTCAACTTCACCGCAATTTTGTTCTCGTCTTTATCTAAACAAAAGAAAAACGTTTTACCTAATATATAGACGATCCCTAAGCGTCACTATATTCCTTCCAACATCGGTTAAAATTGAAAATTACTATATTTTTGGGCTTGATAACTGGTGTATCATCTGGTACGTATCATATCATACGGATACTGCCTATTATTTCGGAAAATTTGACGGTGTACGTGCACCTCCAATGCTACTTTCTACAGCCATGCTAAAACTGCAGTGTTCGTGTATGCAGTAGCAGCGTTCATCTGCTGCCTGGGCGATTCATGCTATAATTACAGGACTTTCCAGCCACAGCGGCTGAACTTTTTCTCCTTGTACATCCTCTGTCAGCCGACAGCCAGGCCAGAGTTTCAACACATGCCAGATTCGACCGTACCACCTACACGCCACCAAAATACGGGCGAAACTAACCATCAATGTCACACTCATTCTGCAAGTCTCTCTTTAGGACCACTGCCGAAAAGCGTCCTGATCCTCGCAACGCAGATCCGCCTTACATGGATCTCAACCCCGGCAGTTCAATAGCTTACGTCGATACCTCCGGATTACGTTCTGTTAATACGTACACTGAACGGGCTATTGGGTACGAACTCTCCCCCGAACTAACCGCCCTACTACGGATCACTGTCGACGAATATCAACCCCATCTGCCTTGGAAACCACCCTCATGCCTGGAGTGCCCCCTCCCGTTCCGATTCGTGGAGGGGTCCGCAGTTCGGGTAGGTGGGTTTCTTAGCCCCAGGCTTTTCCACACCCGAAAAAAATGATTCCGGAGCCGACCGGGTCAGGACACTGCGAAATATCTTGTGTTACTACGTGTAATCCGTCCCGTGGCGGCTGGTAGGAGCCTATTTCCGCTTCTTTCTTTCGCGTCCCGCGAAGCGCGTATCAGTGCGTGTTCGCATGATCGAGGTTATTGTTATTCGTTGGTCAAATGGTGTTCAGTTACGGGCAAACTCACGGCGGGACCGAAAAAATATTTTGTAGTGATATGCAAAATTATTCGACCACACATCCGAATAAATCGAAATACTACAACGTGCGTTGTACCCTCGACGGGACGTCACCCGAAGCACACATTTTTCTTGTTTAGGTTCCAATCCCTTGCCAAGCCGATCGGTGCTGGTTGACAAACGTAATCACTTTTGTCAGCTAGCTCCGATCAGTTAACATGAAATACCCAGATAACAATCATGCGACGCACAGTACTCGCATGCGTGCGAGGCACGCTGTGCGAGTCATAACGCACATGCCATCGCAACTGCCATCAATACGCGTGCCACACCAGCGCCATACACGGGAATGGGAAGTATTGTAACTATTTTTATACGAAAAAAATTGGCTCATTTTCGGTTACACTACTTTGGTCTCCTTATGTCTATTCTCCATGCATGGCCTCTCATATCGCCATCACGACGTACTTCACGTATGACTGCGTATGACATATGATGGGACATCGATATCGGAAATATCATTATTTGGTTCCGATATATCGATATTGACATATCGATAGTACCCTATTGATATATCGAGTTGAATATCGATATAAATTTTCGATTTCGATATATCGCTCTCTTCGCGAGCGATTGCTCTTACTTTTCTTACTTCGCAGTTTCGAGTTTCGTTCATTGTTTGTTGATTTTGCGGGTTGAATTAAACATGTTTCCTTTGGAATTTATTTTCCAGCAAAATAAATTTTTTGTTGATATTAACATTATTTTTTCAATTTATTCCTCGATATTTAGATTAGTTTATTAATGGTACTCAGTTAAATTAATAATTAATAATAATAACTCTGAAATGGATTGCCAACCATCTCGCCCCTTCAAAATTTCAAATTCATGACAAATAACAGGAAATATTAAGTTGTTGAAATATTAATATTACGTTGATGTTCTTGGGTTAAAGAGTACTTTTTATAAATGACATTGTTGGTAAAATTAGAATTTTGAATTTTTATTTCAAATAGCGCATAAAATACTTTTTATTTTTGATAACTGCGATTTTTAATATAAATTGTATAAAATTTAGAATTACTGTTTAGAATTTTTTTTAAAGTATTTGCAGAAATCCATCTTGAATGATTAATCGAACTTTCCTAATTTTGAGTACTTCTTTTCTGAATACTTTAATACATCATTAATTTTCTAATGAATTTTAATCAATTTTATAATGATGTTAATACTTTCAAGTTGATAAGAAGTTTAAAAAGCGCGCTGAATTCTTGAAAATGATACTGTGGGTTGAAGTTCATTCCCGCTACGACACTGCTCGCCGCCATGTTGCGCATGTGCGGTCGGAGCCAGATTCTAAACGGTTCGTCTTGCTGACACGAACGAGGCAAGCCAGTCTGCTTTTGTTAGCGCCCGAAATGAGTCGTTGACTCGTGTGCGCTCTCTCTCTCTGTATCTAGGGACGATTCCCTCTACAGTGTTTAGTCATTAAACCTAGTTATCCGTTAATGTGTCTTGTCTCATTTTTAACTACCTTCTGATGAGGTTTTATGGGGACCTCCGTATACCTCCTGCTTGTTTGATGGATCCTGGAAAAAACTCTCAGTTTGAACTTGGGAACTCTCCCGCCAAACGCCAGGGCGCATAACCACATCTTAAACCCCCATACTGGTGACCCCGAAACGCTGAATGGGACACCTCTAAGCTGAAATTATGGCTCGAAAGCATATAAGTTGAAGTAAAAAATACCGGATTGGCAAAGCAGACCGTAACAAAATGGACGCTGGACGACAACCATTGGCATCATGACGCCGACGTCATCTTCACTCTGCCACAATTCTCCAGCAAACGTTGTGACATGAGGCTGCACTTCGCCCAATTTATCAACAGGAGCAGAGTCACTCTGCCACAATTCTCCAGTAAAAGTTGTGGCATGACGCTGCACTTCGCACGAATCATCGTCAGAAGTAGAGTCACTCCGCCACAATTCCCCAGCTAACGTTGTGGCGTGAAGCTGCACTACGCATCAGTCGCCTCTGGAGGAATCTACAAAGCAGCATCTTAACAAATATTTGTTTGTAAGTCTCATGTGCATTTTACTTTAGGTAACGCTAAATCCATGTACTCCGTTTTAGGCATGCGCCAAGCTAATTTTAAATTTTACTCGTAACCTCTTCCTCTCTCTTTCTACTCCCATTGACGTAACTTATCATTCTTCCACTTTTCTTCTATTCTGCTTCTCCCGTCAGCCTGTCTCTTCTTGTCCTCTTCTTTATTTTGTCCATCCTCAGACATCCATTCTTCTTGCAATTTTTTCCACTCTTTTAGGAAAGTCCAAATTTCCTTATCTATCTCCTGATTTTGATTCTCGCTAGCCGTTTTGAAATTCATGAGACAGAAGTTCAAGTTAACAATATTCGTAGAAGCAGCGATTTTGAACATCATCAAACTTTTTCTTAAGCAAGGAAAATCTTCTGTCGTAAAATGACTACGCTTACTAATTGCGAAATTAGCATGCGCAAGGGTTGCATCATGACTCATCCGCGTCATAGGTTAAACTCCCGCCTTATTTTAATATGGTATTTCAAATTTTACCAACAATATTCAAATGGGAAATTGTGACACCTCCTGCATATCAGTGCTTTTATAACTTTCATATAATTGAAAATAAATGATTACATATGGCCGAAAAATCGTAAATGTTACAATGACGCCAAACTCCCGCGTAAACTGTTCAAGTTCGGGGTAGGCACTTTAGACGCCATCTTACATTATTACAAGATAAAAAAAGGTTCGAGGGATTTTCTTTTTTCTTCTTCTAGAGCCACAAACTCTTTTATTACAAGGCGCCATTGTTATCGTTCGCCATAGGCGACATTTTAATCGAAAATTCACATGGTTTTGATTTTTTCCGGTGCTCTAACGGATTTCTTCTGGTATTTTTTAAAATTATTAAACGCGAAAATTGAGAAACAGATCGCCGATCTACAGCGCGATCTGGCAGCACTCTAAGCGGAGCAACCGCGAGTGGATGCATTTCGCACTCCTAAAATACCAAAATTTATAGAAGCCGATCCTAACTTATGGTTCCTACAAGTCGAAAGCTCTTTCACGAACGTAAGGATGGCCGCCGAAAATATGAAGGCCGACCACGTAATTGCGCAACTAGAACCGGAGGTTGTCATGGCCATTCGTGACATTCTGCTAATAGAGCCGCGACCCGCCGACATATATTCACGGATCAAAAATCGTATTATCCAAGTCTGCGCTACATCCGCGGAAACCCGTCTTCGACAGCTTTTGAACGGTCAGGTGTCGGGCAACATTCGCCTCATACTTATGTCAACAAATTTTACAAATTTGGATCAACTCGCGGATATCGCAGACAAAACGTCTGATGCTACACTGTTCGCTAAACCCGACACAGCTTCGCTTTCTTCCATAGATACCACTCGGGGAAATGCAATCGACGCATTAACCGCAGAAGTTGCTTCATTAAAAAGCAAATTAAATAACATGTCCGGTAATTATCCACGTAACCGCGCTCGTTCACAGTCGCCTAATAATCACGTGAGCAGTAAATAAAAAAACCGGGGTTCACAGAAATTTTGCTGGTATCACGAGAAATTTAAAAACAAAGCAAACAAATGCATTAAACCCTGCACTTGGGTCAATAGAAGTGAGTCACTTCCGGGAAACTAACTCAGTCTAACCACCTGGAGACAGTGGGTATAGGCTCTAAATCCGAACGTCTCCACGTTCGCGACCGACAGTCCGGAGTAACCTTCCTCGTGGATACCGGGTCGGATATTTCGATTCTTCCACTTAAGGCTAACTCAATAGCCAAACCGGCAGAATTAATTTTGTTTGCCGCAAATAATTCGCGCATAGCAACGTTTGGAGATAAGGGAGTAACTTTAGATCTTGGTTTTCGTCGAAATACCATTTGGAACTTTTGTGTGGCAGCAATTCCCTGTCCCATTATAGGGGCAGATTTGCTTGCACACTACGGGCTTTTGGTAGACCTAAGACATCGTAGGCTAATCGACTCCACAACCGGTATTGCATCTTATGGCGTGCTTAAAAATGTTTTTCACTCTAGCATCAGCACAGTGAACAGCACATCCATTTACTCGCAAATCTTGCTCGAATTTCCTGAGATCACTGGGTTGAAGCAAAATCACACTCAGCTACCTGGAAGTGTGTACCATCACATTCTAAAAAACTGGCCCACCGTTAGCCGAACGCGCTCGCCGTTTGAATCCGTAAAAACTCGCCTCGGCTAGGTCTCAATTTAAATACGAAGTCGAAAATGGTCTGTGCAGACCCTCAAGTAGTCCTTGGGCTGCACCGATCCATATGACTCCCAAAAGCAATGACCAGTGGAAAATCTGTGGCGATTATCGCCGATTAAATGCAGTAACCGTTCCAGATCGCTACCCTATACCGGATTTGCACGATTTTTCCGCAAACTTGCACGCGCAAAAAGTATTTTCTCGAAACTCGATCTGCCAACCGCTTACCACCAAATTCCCATCGCACCCGAGGATATTCCGAAAACCGCAGTCATCACACCCTTCGGTCTATTCGAATACGTGGTAATGACTTACGGGTTGCGTAATGCGGGACAAACCTTTCAGAGGTATGTACATCAGGCAATGGGCGATTTGGATTTCGTGTTCGCATATATTGACGACATCCTCATAGCCTCTAAAGATGGCGACGAGCATGCACGTCATCTGCGAACAGTGTTCCAAAGATTAAAGCAATTCTTTCTACACATTAATGCAGATAAATGCCAGTTTGAAAAATCAGAAATTGTGTTCTTGGGGCACCTAATTAATACCCAAGGATTTAAACCCACTCCTGATAAAGTCAAGGCAATTTTAGACTTTCCTAAGCCTTCCACTATTACCGAGTTACGCCGATTTCTCGGAAAATTTCATGGACGTCAGAGTTTCAACGGACGCTTCAGATACAGGAATCGGAGCAATGTAAGCTTAGCCCAACTCCGCTCAATTACAGCGCTTACGACCGGGAATTATCCGCTGTTTACGAGTCAGTTAAATATTTCCGACATTTTTTAGAGGGTCGACAATTCAAAATATTAACTGATCACAAGCCTCTTGTGTTTGCCTTTCAAAAGCGCTCGGAAAAAGCCTCTCCTAGGCAGCAACGACAATTGCCGTACATCTCTCAGTTTACAACCACCATCGAACATGTTCCTGGTGCTGAAAACGTCGTGGCTGATGCATTATGTAGGGTAGACGTCGTCGTTGGTTTTCCGCCGATCCAGTGCACGGGATCGGTCCAGGGTCATGGCGAATCTTCCTCTTCTACGCCGCGTATTGAAACAATAATTCTACCAACTGAGATTTGACTTTCCGAGTTGGCTGAGATGCACGAGGCGGAACCTGAACTCAAACAGTTCTGTACCTCCTCCAAATCCTCCCTCAAAATACGTAAAATTATGTGGGGATCAGACAAGACATATGTGTATTGTGACTTGTCCGGGGACACGTTACGTCCGATAATTCCACGGTCATGCGACAGCGCATTTTTGATATTTTTCATCAGCCGTCGCATCCAAGCGCGAAAGTCACCAACCGAGTGATCACTCAAAAATACGTATGGCCTGGTATGAACAAGGACATAACCAAGTGGCCGAGATCATGTTTAGATTGTCAACGATCTAAGTTCACACGGCGCACCATTCTCAAGCCAGCGCAAATTGTCGCTCCTGAGACGCGTTTCAGACATATTCATATGGATATCGTAGGCCCTCTTCCGGAAAACGAAGGACCAAAATATCTTTTGACCGTTATTGATCGTTTTTCGCGCTGGGTTGAAGCAATACCACTGCGAAATATCGAGGCAGGCACCGTATGCCGTGCTCTCTACGAGGGTTGGGTATCCCGATTTGGTACTCCAGAAACTATCTCGACCGATCAGGGTCGACAGTTCGAGGCCCAACTTTTTCAGTATCTCGCGAACCTTTTAGGGTCACATCTCATTAGGACAACTCCGTACCACCCCGCTTCTAATGGTATGATAGAGCGGTTTCATCGCTCTCTTAAAGCCGCAAATATGTGTCACGCAACTCGCGACTGGCTTCAGGTGCTTCCAACCGTCATGTTGCGACTGAGGACCAGCGTTTTACATTCCGGATCATCTCCGGCTGAGTATTTGTATGGGACAACATTACGCATTCCGGGCGAATTTGTGCTGCCAGATAATCGCACCGTAGACCCACAAACATTCTTAGATGAATTTAGGACACATATAAGAAAGATCAAACGGGTTGCTGTTGAACATCGAAAAGGGTCAACATGTATTGTGTTTAAAGAATTAGCAAAGTGTTCGCACGTCTTTCTACGCATTGGAGCAGCGAGAAAATCTCTCGAACTTTCATACTCTGGACCACACCGGGTATTAAACCGCACCAGCGATCGTGTTATCGAAATAGATGTGAACAGCTCAAACCTTTGAGTTTCGCTGGGATATGTCATACCAGCTCATTTGTTAATCACGTTAGACAATGTCACTAAGTCAAACAACACGCAGCCAATATCTCATGTAACTGACAAATCTACGACTCCTGTAATTAACAATGCTGCGTCGCAAAATGACATTCAACCTATTGCTCATACTTCTATTACCACAGATAATGAGGGACATAATATTAAACAAACTCCGGATGTAGCCAACGCTAAAGACGTGCCACAAAAACACCCTAAACGTGAACGCCACGTGCCGAATATATTACGCAAGAAAAGGGTCACTTTTAATATCTAATGATAAGCAACGACATAGAAATTTAAAAAAAAAATAAAACTAGCATGTAATAATATATTCCTTACTGCTCTCATAAGACTAAGAGTCGTTTTTCAAAATATAATCGAATATGCATTTCAGTGTAATACCAACTAGCGCATTTGTATGTTGCATAAATGTAGTCAACGAACATCGTTTGAATTTAAAAACGTAAAAATGTACGCAATCAATGACACTGTTGTTAATTGAATGCTTGCGACAATTGAAATTTCCTTAGCATTAATATTTTTTGAAACAAACAACGACCAGATAGCGCATATTTTGATATTTGTAATTTGAGACTTAATTTATATCGTTTACACTACGGAGGGAGTGTGTGGGGTGAAATTCATTCCCGCTACGACACTGCTCGCCGCCATGTTGCGCATGTGCGGTCGGAGCCAGATTCTAAACGGTTCGTCTTGCCGACGCGAACGAAGCAAGCCAGTCTGCTTTTGCTAGCGCCCGAAATGAGTCGTTGACTCGTGTGCGCTCTCTCTGTATTTAGGGACGCTTCGCTCTACAGTGTTTAGTCATTAAACCTAGTTATCAGTTAATGTGTCTTGTCTCATTTTTAACTACCTTCTGATGAGGTTTTATGGGGACCTCCGTATACCTTCTGATTGTTTGTTGGACCATGGAAATCAACTCTAACTTTGAACTTGGGAACTCTCCCGCCAAACGCCAGGGCGCATAACCACATCTTAAATCCCCATAATACCTTTGAAATGATGATGGCCGTCGCGCGCCCTTGTAGTCTCCCCGCTCTCTCTTCCGCAGTCTCCCGCCATCAGCCTGCGTTTACCGCTTTGTTTATAGTTTTTCGCGTTTTACTCGATGTTGTTTTCGGATATAATTTTAAAGTGAAGTATTTTAGGTGTTTACTGAGGTGTACTTATTAGATACAAGTGTATCATACAGAAGCATTGATATCAATTGCAAAGTAGTTAAAGGTATCCAAACATAACCTTATTTTTTCTTATAATATCGTGTCATTATAATAGTGCTCACTATCAATGTTGTAGATATATAATATTTTAAATAACTTAGAAGAACTCGAACAGTGTAAGATTACATTTAGTCAGATGGCCTGTTTTTACCATGTTTGTACCACGCTTTGCACCCTTTACACCACGCTAAATATAACCTAATACTGCTCTTTTAGGATATAATATTATTACATATGTATTAACATTAAATTTTAATATGTTGAAGATTCAACAATTTTATTAAAATGTCATCCTTTTTGTTCAAAATTCAACTGTGTTGCTGAAATTTCAAATCGCTTGAAATTGGAAATTTTGTGTGAAAAACGTTTTAGGTTCATCAACTATAAATGTAAATAATTATTGTTTTTTAAATTTTAACTGAAGCTCGAATACTAAACATTTAACAATAATTGATTTTACAAGACGATTCCGAATCTGTTCAAGATTAAACAATATACAGATTTTAACGTTAAAAATTGTACTGCTTTAATTCGAAAGCTTCAGTACTTGAACGCTTTTATTCAATTTCAAATATTGGTTCACCCTAAAATATTCCATTCTAAGCATTTTGGTTTGAAATTTTTTACTCAAAAAAGCTTTTTTATGGACAATATTTCAAATTTGAAATATTTAACAATATTTAACTGTTCATTCAAAACGAGCAATCATAAAACAAATCATAAAAACTAAAGAATTTTAAACTGAATGGTTTGAAATAGAAAGTCCTAAATCTTCCAAAATTTAGAGTGCCAAATTTAAATTGTAGACGTTATTACAATTGTAATTTTTCCATTAAAAAATGTTTAATTTGTGAGTTTTGTGTGTATGTATACTAGATACATACATTCTCGTAATACGTACCTTCAAGCAAAAAAAAAAGAATCTTCTACAAACATTGAATTTTCAGCATAAAAAATAATTTTCAACGAAACTGTTGCATTATTAAGTAAAAAAATATGAAATTTAAAACCAAGAAGATCATTTTTCTAACAAAAAGGAGAATTTTCAACCATAAAAGATAAATGTAAAAAATGGGAAAAAGTAAAGTTTCGGCTTAAAAAAATAATGTCGAACCAAAGATTTTAGTTGACTCTTCAAAAAGCAAAACATGAATTTTATACAAAAAGTTATATATATATATATATATATATATATAT
>CAKNWU010103158.1:3076-18864 GCA_932072015.1 Andricus quercustozae | reverse complement strand
ATAGAATTAAAGATGACCGCCAGAGTGAAAACGAAAGTATAGAACATTCTCATTTTCGCAATGTAGAGGAAAAACTGATTAATGCTCCAGTGAATAAGTGCGTCAACAAATGTAACTATAGAGTATTCTATTGCATCATCAGCATACGAATATATACGTAAAGAGTCGCTATCTCACGTATGTGTGAGATGACGACGTTATTAGTTTCAAGATTGTCCTTCGAAGATGAGTATATCACTTTACATCTTTTATTATGATCATTGTAATTATTGAATCTTCATCTCAAATGGAAGATATAATTATAATTATAGTTGGTTATAAACTATGTATGCAAAAAGAAAGATTGCTGAAAGGGAAAGTTCTTTGAACCATTTAAAACTGTAGAGAAAAGTGGATGTGAAATGAAGAACAAACAATAACATGATAAAATACACGACCCTGAATTTAGCTATACATATATATGTAGATTTGAAAACTGGCGAATTTATTTAAATAAAACATATTAATCAATTTAACATTGTTTATATCCCCTCTACTCTCACCGAACATCGAAAAACCCTTTGAATATGGATTTCCGTATTCGAACATATTGCTAGAACACACTGATAGTCCGACAAAAAATCTAAAGGTATCATTGGATGCGTCTTGGTCATATCTCTAGGAGATTTGAGAATCACGAAAAAAAATTCTTTAAACAATTATATTGTTTATAATATCTCTAATTTATTTAAGAAATAAGTGAACAACAATTTGTCCACCTTTCACGCAGTTTGGTAATTACAAATTCACAGATTCAAGTTGGCCAGGGTCGTTACGATAAACTTTCAAATTTGATATTTATAGATTAACATTGATTATTTTAGAGCCAATGACAGGGTCGATCGGTCCGGGCCGGTCTGTCAGCTGGATATGCGGTTTTACCCGGCATTGTCTTCTTGAGACATTTTCAATAAATTTGTAAATCTAGTGAGGTATATTTGCGAACTCCATCGCAGGTTCCCCGCCCCTGATGTTCGCTGACACTAATAATCATAGGCGTGAGCACCTGGAAAGGATTACTAAAATGCGTACCCTACATATTCTTCTATCTATTCATCTTTATGGTCACAGGTAGTAAATAGGTGCAACAATTATATGTGAGCAAGATGGAGGGTGGAAACTTGAGTTATGCAGAACAGGTTTTAGCCATATGTCCGAATATGGAAATCCATATTCAAAGGATTTTTCGAGTGAGAGTGGAGGGGATAAAAATAACGTTTAAATGGAAGATTATAAATTAAAAAATTTTTTTTTTGCTTTCTGTAATATTCGAGGAACGATATCTGGTTGTCATTTGTGACAAATTGTTGTTCAAGCATTTTTTAAACAAATTAAAAATATTATAAACAATAACATGATAAAATACGCGTGCTTTATTTTGTACTCTCCAAATCAAATAAAATATTCTAACCAAAAAATAATGAAATCTTACAGTTTTCAAGGTTTTTACGAAGAATTATAAAAAAAGTATACGCGTGATAGTTGTGAGTAAAGGATAATGACCTACTCAAACGCATATGATTTAAAAAGATGCGTACCTTAGTTTACTTTTAAAATAAAACTTTATTTTAGACAAAACCCTGTTCAAACAAAAAAAAAAATTGATTTTTTTAAAGAAAACTGCACGCAGTATGTAAGCATATTGAAAATGAAAATCCTTGAGAAAAGATACTGGGCTAGGATTGTATGACTTTTTCGACTTATTTTTAAAAAAATCGACTTTTTGAAGGTTAAAGTTGAAATACTTTGTCAAAAATTAATTTTCTTAATTGTAGATCCACGTGTTTGATTGAAAATAAATTATTCTCAGTTAACATCTCAACAATATTGATCTAAATTCTTATATTTTGTTTTTAATTCTCCTTTTCTGGTAGAAAACTAATCTTTTTCAATAAAAATCCGAATACAAGCTCAAAAGTTTAACTAATTTGTTAAAAATTATATTTCATCAATTGAGTAAAAAATTCTGTTTTTTTTTTTAATCTCTGACACTATGTGTGTCGATAATTATTCAGTATTATTTTATCTCAGAACTAATAACTTTATATTCGTTATGGATCGTTGTTTTTCAGATCAATTGTGTAATTAATTCCAGAAACCTATATCTTTTAATGATTTCCTGAACAAAGTATTTTGTTTTAACAAGAATAATTGTTTGGAAAATTTTAAATCCAATTAATATTTCGAAGATGTTATAACCATTCATACAAGATAACGTAGGAGTTTTTAAATTTTTAAATAATATAAATTTCGATATTAAAACGATTACTTCGGACAAGTAAATTTTGAAGAACAAGGAAAAAATCTGCCTTAGCCCGGATTTGAAACAAAGTAATCGTTTTAATATCGAAATTTATATTAATTACAATTTTTAAATGTGGTTAAAAACTTAAATACTTAAAAGTTTGTAACTCAATGAATAAAAATAATTAATGCACAACAAATAAAAGATGAAACGTATGTAGCATGAGTTCTACATAAAACTGCTATTTTTCCTACTTTGGGACATTTTCCGCGCAAAAAGTTTAAAGTACTTTAGGATCCCTGATGTAGGTTCCTCGGGGACACGAGATTAAAACAGATTTCCTCGAAAAAGATGTGTTTTTCACACCTGGGGCATCGGTTCATTCTCGCGTCCTCGAGAAACCCACTCTAGGTACCCTAAAGTACTGTAAAAACTAGAATTGCCCAAATAAGATGTGTGTTTTTACACGTGGGGAAGTGGTTCAATCTCGTGTCCTCGAGGAACTCACTCCGGGTACATTAAAGTACTGTAAAAACCAGACTTCCCCGGACAAGATGTGTTTTTTACACTTGGGGCATTGGTGCAATTTCGTGTCCTAGAGGAACCCACAATTGGTACAAGGTTTCGACGTGGGTAGCATAATTTTCCCGAAGAAGATGTTCTTTGTATATCTGGTTCGTAGAATTTTTTCACGTGTGATCGCAATTGAGTTTTTTAACGAATCGTGTTCTATTTGGCAGTTGTTGTGCCCTCATAGCGTCCGTATCATATAGCATTTCACTCTTGCTGTTGTTTATGTTGACAAACTCTGTACTTTTAATTCCCTTGAATAATCGTCGTCCATTTATGACACAGTTTCTTGCTTCCTTCAAAGTTGTTTTGCATTTTCTTCCAAAGAGTAGAATAACGTGTTCGTTTAGTTTGTACTATTCAAATCAGCATTTTTGGATCTAGGCGTAACGTTCAAAAGAATTATTTTTTAGAAATATTCTAATCGAGTACAAAGGGTAAATTTCCGTTGTCAAGGTCTTGACCGTCAATTTGACATATGTTGAATACGCTAGAATGGCCCTTAATTTTTACTCTTCGAATTTCTCTGCTTTCACATCCCAGTTTTGTTTAAATGCCCACAAAAAAATCTCATTCAAAATTAAGAAAAATCGGTTACTATTATAAGCCATGAAGTGTCCCATTGATTTAACATGGGAAAAACTGTAAATAAGTGACACACATTATTATTTTCAATTACTAATTTATTTATTATAAATACGCGTAGATGCTTCAACAAATTAAAATTTTTAGGCAATTTAAATTTGTTTAAACATTTTAAAGTATTCTTAAAAAGCAAAGTAGAACATACAAATATTTCAATCTCTCATTGAGCGAGATAAAATGTTTCTCCTGTTTTTTTTTTAGGTAAAATATATAGTTAAGCAAATACGTATTATTTATATAATTGTAAAGTTATTGAAACAAATTATTTTATTGTTATCATTGATTAAGTAACTCATAAGGTCTAGAAAATATGTCAATAAACCGCAATATTACGTAAATTTCAAATTGGTCACTTATGGGGTTTTCTTTGCGGACCCATAAGAGTTGCTTAAAATTATTCAACCTCCAAATTTATGATTAATTCTTATTCTCTGATGAATTCTGAACAATATACTGAAACTTTATATATATACTGAATTTTTTTGAAAAATGTTACAGGGCTAGATCGTGCAACTTTTTGTGATCACTTAGAAAAATTTGACTTTTTTTATAAAATTGCAACCATTCGACTTCTTCCGTTTTTCTCACTAGCTCGCCACTTAATTTCAATTTTAATTAAATTGAGACTTGCAAACTTAAAATTAAAAACGTACAAAATTGTATCTACTTTTTCGTTGAGAACTTTACGAATTACATAATTTATTATTAAAGCTTTATAAGAATCCTGCAACTTTGAATTAACAGCGTTTGAAATTGAAAAATTTCTAATCACAGGAATTCTTCGTTCTGAAATGTTTTTTTTTTTTCAAAATGCAAGCTTCAATATTTTTAAATACTGTTGTTGAAAATTGTCCAAATTCGATTATTAAGGAATGAATAATTTCATATTTCAATTGGAGTCTCAAACTTAAATAAAACATTAATAATAAGATAAAACCTAGTTTATGGAAAATTAGAAACTTATTTCTCCCCATGTCTTCATGGAAGTAACTTTAAATTTGAAAGCCTTTAAACATATTCAAAGTTTTTCCTTGCTTGTGAGACAAAAATCAAAAATTTTCATTTAATTTTAATTAACCCATTAACGACCAAGAACTACAATTTTTTAACTTATGTTCAAGCCTCATTCTCATGACTGAAAAAGACAAATCTCCAAACGACACCCACGTTTCCTTATAGTTTCGGGTCTGCTCTTCAAGAATCCGTGATCAGAATGGAGTTTGGTCCAGTAGAAAATCCAATATGTCGCCAAATTTGGAGAAAAGTACCAAACAATCGGGAATTTTTGTTTTCATAATTTTTTTTCGATTCAAAAGAGTATTGGGAATTGATCCTAACTATGATCAACGGTGATCAGAATAGTTGAAATGCAAGAAAAAACTTGTTTCACCGATCTCAAATAGCCATACTCTTCGCAAAGTGGCGCATCCATACCCTTCGCAAAATGGCAGACCCAATACGGTGGACATGAAATTTTGGAAACTCTACGATTTTCGCAAAAATCTGTACTCGGGGGTTTTCGGGGTCGCTGATTATGAATTTGACATCGAATTTTTGAAATTCAAAATGGCAGACCTAATATGGCGGACATGAAATTTTGGAATCTCTACGATTTTCGCACAACTCTGTACTCGGGGGTTCGCGGGGTCGCTGGTTATGAATTTGACAATGAATTTTTTCAATTCAAAATAGAGGACCCAATATGGCGGACATGAAATTTTGGGATCTCTACGATTTTTGCACAACTCTGTACTTAGGGGTTTTCTGGGTCGCTGATTACGATTTTCAAATTGGATTTTCAGAATTTCATATAGCAGATCCAATATGGCAGTCATAAAATTTCGAAATCTGTCTAGTTTCATCAAAATTATGTGCTTATATGTTTCTGAGGTTCCTTTTTACGATTCAGATATTCTACGCTCAGCACAACCCAGAGACAACGACGTGGACGTGGTAGAATTCTTCCTCCTTCGAGTTGCTTGATTAGAGTGAGTCCCCTTGCCTCTCACTGGAATATGAATCCTCTTAGTGATTCTTTTTGAAACATGATTCACAGTATGGTGATTCACACTCTTCACAGAAAATTCTGGTCCTTACAGGACAATGTGAACAGACTTTGAGTTGCTTTTGATGAGATATTCTATGTGTTTCCCGTTTCGCCTAACCTTTTCTTATGTAGCTCTTAGCAATAGATACTGCAAATTCTTTTGTTCCGAATTTATGCTTGCCATCTCCGGCAGAATTGTATATTACGACCGCATTCAAAATGGAGGCCTGGATCAGTCTCATAAAAACGACCCAAGTCCATTTTTTCGAACGAATGCTTGGAAGCACATTACTGCAGTGTCCGTCATGGAGATCAACTCCTCCCATAAACTTGTTGTAGACTGAATCGTGTTTCAAGATTTTTCTATCCTGCTCCAATTTCTCTGAATTTCTTGATCTTTCCTGGTTATTATTCCCCTTTTCCAATTTTTTGCCATTTCCTCTCTTCTGATAACTTTACACGTCCAATTTAGCGTTTCACCGTCTCCTACTGCCTTTAAAGCTTCTTTTACTTTCATCCCCCAACTAGAAGGATTCTCATTTTGGAAAACCTCTTAACTCTTCCTTCAAGCAAATTTTCGGTAAACTATCTTCTTCCATATCTATTATGTCTAAAAGATATTTATTAGCCCTTTTCCTTGCCTCAACTTCAATACTATTATTTCCCGCTTCCATTTTCCAGATATAGTCTGGAGTATTCCCATCGTAGCGTTGGCAGACGGTAGCGGCGCCGTTACAAAAAAGGGGACCCGGAAGGCCCGCTGGTAGAATGAATTGTCTGAAGAACGACAAAGTCGACAGAAGATTAACGGACTTTGTAGTGCAAAATGAAAAAGGGTCAGTGTGGGGAGGGTTGAAGGAAGAAACTTTTAGATCAAGGGAAAAACTATCGCGCTCGCCGAACAGAACTGCAGAGAGTGAATCAGAGAATAGGAGAACAGAGGAAAGTATGAGTGAACACAAGAGCTTAGGTGAAAGCGCTGTCAATGATAAAAATATGCATAATAATGACAATATAAATTCAAGGTGACTCACGATTTATGAAACATTCCGACAAGCGTGTGGTATTTAATATTTAAGTTGATTAAAAGAATGAAAACAATGTATTATTCGCCTTTATTTACATAAAGCAACTGTATAATTATGATTAGGAATCTACAAAAAATTAGGTAAACCATAGAGTATTTTGTGAAACAAGGTAAACATGATTAACTGAATATTATCTTGTTCCGAAATAATTCTATGATAGGGATCAAAATCTTGGCTATCGTAACCTAAAAATAAGCGAGGTAAAAATACCGAAACACATGCCGATGCTTCCTTTCATGTGTATTTACTGCTTCTACCCTTAAATAAATCCTATACATTAATCAAATGTAATTTAATTAAAAGTATAAATAAATTATAATGGGTAAACTTGAAATTAAGTAAATTAAAGAGTATCCAAGCGCAAGCTTTGTTCATATGGAAGAAAATAAAAGCAGAATTTTTCAATTGACCTGAAATGTATGGTCCGTGTCTTTGGACCATACTAAGAAAGTAATGGACTCATGCGAATAGGTGTTAGTGTCTGGAGACTCACTGTTTTCATTAACGTTCAAAAATATCAGAATTTCCTTGATACATATGGACACAGAAACAAATACCTCCTTGCGCATTGCAAAGGACCGAAAACCTTCATCCACAAAACCTACCGGCGAACATCAAACAACGGAGAGCATCTTCGATGCTAGGATTTCTGTCAGAAATAAAGAGGTCTGTTGCAGGACTTGTCACCTATGTTGATGAGCAGCTATTATACGCAAAAGTGAACGAGGTGAATGCTGCACAAAGGAATTTATCTCACTTCATTGGGCCATAACTAAACTACACAAATACTTTAAACCAAATGCTGAGAATGATGGAACCCGGATTGGGTAGCTACACAAGAGCTTCCGATCAACTCCTAGGTGCCATATACGACGCTAGAAGAGGAAATCTACAGTATCGAGAAATTGGCACAATCACGAACTTCAACGATCATGGTGAGGAATGGATCTTTAAGGCTCGTACTCAAGATATATGTGTAACCAACATTGGACGGGCGTATATGAATTGTTATTCTAGATATATCGGCATAGATGAATCTCAAATAACCTATATCCTAACGACTGAAGCTCAGTTCTTGAAATGTAAGTACCTTCAGCAATATCAAAATTTCATAATAGAGCGACTCATATTGGATCAAGTTGAAGACTCCAGCGTGATGGATTTACTATCCCGGCAAGGTGCAGCCAGCAGAATTAATCTGTCCAATGCAACTATTAATAAAAATTCAGTTATAAAAATTGGATATAGACCAGATAGGCCCAGGCTGTATATTGAAACCAGAATCCTAAATTTTAACCTGTCTTTCAGTCGAACCACATTCTGCAGAGTTTATTTATAAGCAAACTCTCCATTTGGAACTAAAAAAAATATTACCTGTTGTTGAACACAATAACAAGAAGATGAAAATCATGGAACTGATGCTCATAAGATCATCAAAAAGAGACGTTACCTACCGACAACAGAAATGTAGAATTTTTATGGGAGATCGAGAAGAAATTAGTGGCATTCAGTGACCAAAAGGCATTCCGTAAAAATCGTTGAACCCTTATTCGTGGGTCTTATATTGGACTAAGTTTATTAACAATCCTGGGATTTATTACTAATTTTTTTCTCTCTGAAACCTCAATAGTAATGTTAGGCTGTGTCGCTTGTATTATCAAGGGGCGGTCTAGGAAGTACAGTATTAGTGACGTCGAATGAAGTACTCAAAACTTCGAAGAAGCTGACTTTGAACAACACCATGCATATGAGTTAGAATCGAAAAATATCTCCAAGAGCCCCTGTCCCTACCCAAGGTGCAGCTACTAGTGCAAACGCTTCAACCCATGTGAAGTGATTAGTGATTGTGAGTGATACCTATAAAAACAAAAGAGAAAGAAAATGCCCCTAAGTGTTAAAATGTGTGGCTGAAGAATTTAAAAATCACTACTAAGTTCATATACGTTTGTACAAAAAGCGTCTAAGACAACGCTAGTTTAAGTCTTGACATGTTCAGCGAAGATATCTCATGAGCTTATAAAATTCTTACACAACTCATTAATTCTACTATAAGAAAATAATTAATCTGACTAGGATGGGAAAAGACTGTTCATTTTTACCCCGTTATCAAGGACAATAAGAAAATTTTCCAGGGTGGGTTTGTTACGTACTGTCCACGTAGGTGCATTTTGTTATCTCCCTGTATCCTTTCTACGTGAGCAACCGACTCACTTATGTACTGTTACGAAATATTTTGAAAATTATGAACTCATGAGAATTGACAGTTATAAACTAAGTATATAAATAAACTAAATTGGAAAAAATTAATAATTATTAGTCAAACTAAATCAAATTATAATTTAAAAATATTAAATGACGTGAAGAAGTACTACGAAATCCGAAAGAAACAGGATTATTTATGCCCGTCTGCACTCGAAGCGGAACTGAGCTGGGCCGCGACTTGATTAATAATTAAATTAAGACATTGGCCAGCAGGTATGAAAGGACGTCGCTTTCCAAACTGCACTAACATACATGCGTTTCTATCAAATTCAGAAGAAAAGCGACGGCATCGAATGATGGCACCATCGGACCTAATTTGACAAATTTAATTGACTCACACAGAAAGATTTATGGACGAACGTATGACACTTTTCGATCTTTAGTCGACGAAAGACAGAGCAAGCATTTAAGTGGCATAAGGGCGTACAGACGCCTAGCCATTTAAATTCAAATCCAGCAGAGATCGTTTTCCACCGTCAAGGATGTTTAGATTCTATGATACAGCTTACAGAACCCAGAATAGAACTGGCGAATCGATCCCATTGCAGTTGTCAACCAAGTGCACCTGCCCCCTGGCGAATGAAGTGTGGCAGTAGCTATAAGTTAGATAAGTCGAATATGAAATCGCTTATGTTTTCTTGAATCCTTTGAAATTTTACCATGTGTTTTCTATTCCATTTTATTTTAATCTGAATACATTTATTTAAAAGAAAGCACTCTTCATGACCTCTTAAGTAAAAGTTTGTTATTTGCATTCAAATAAAATTTTCAAAAATATCAATTCAAATGAATATTCGAATATAAAAACACAATGATATTTTAATGTTTTAATTTATTTTAATCCAACTTAAGGCTACAAGGATTATTATGTTTTATTTTACAATCTTTTCATTGCATTAGTTATACACAGTCTGCAGTGAATCGCAATTTGCAACAAATTTCATAGAAAGGTGTGGAAACATTGGGTAATATCTACCTAAATGACATTCCTTCATTCCATCCGATGTCATATTCTTAACATGACGACTTATCATATTCATTTTTATCCTAAAATTATTTCTGTCTGACTTATATATTTCACGAAGAATAGAAGTATACTTCAGTTTTGCAAAACTTCACCATTGGATGTTGATAACACAATATATTCTTGGTTTGACGTGATAAAATTTTTCCATTTCCTACAAGCAATCGAATTTCTTTACCGGCGGGAAAATTGTATTTTCGAAACTCAAACTGCCAGTACCGATTAGGTTCGGAAATAAGCCGAATATATATTCAAGTTGTCTAAGTGCATATCCTAGTACTTCATGAGAAGGAGTCCCGCCCGGAGGAGAACTGGACCTGCTATCAAAAGGAGGCTACTCATGAGAAGGCCGGGCAGGTACATTTTGTCTGACACAAGAAGAAGATACAGGACAGCGTTTGCCATTGGGATTCCATGCAGACTCTAGTGAATCGTCATTTGCAAAAGCTTTAGTAAAACTGTTTGGGAAGATTGGGTGATTTTTGCCTACTGGACAAGACCTTATTTCATCTGCAGTCAAATTATCAACTGCGCCGCTTATTATATTTATTTTAATTCGCGAATTATTTTCATCTGTTCTCTGTATCCCATATAAAGTCCCACTATAATCCAATATTGCAAAAACGTCACCAATCAATGTTGACAATACAATATATTCTTGGTTTGCCCCAAGCACATAGTTCATATGATCTATTCGCATTCGAATTGGTTCATAGGCAGGAAAAATGTATCTTCGAAATTCAAATCGCTGGTTCTTGTTTGTGCAAGAAATGAGCCGAACACAGCCAAGTTGTTCTATTGCACATCCAAGTACATGAACAGAAAGTGGTCTTCCCGGAGAATGTTGTCTATCATGAGAAGAAGAACCAGGGTTGCGGTCGCTATTAGGATTCCATTCGTACTGTAGTGAATCGTCATTTGCTAAAGCTTTAATAAAACTGTGGTGGAATATTGGGTGACCCTCGCCTAGTGGACAATATCGCATTTCATCTGGGGTCAAATTATCAAGTTCGCCGCTTATCATATTTATTTTCATTCTCGTACGAGCTTGATTTGTCGAATATATTCCACGAAGAACCCCGCTATGCTCTAATATTGCAAAAATGTCACCATTGGATACTGATAAAACAATTTGTTCTTGGGCTGGCATTGGAATATAGATATTTCTTTCTGTTCGCAATCTAATTGGATAACCAGCAGGTAAAACGTATCTTCGAAATTCGAATCGTAGGTTCTTATTTGTGCGGGGAATAAGCCGAATGTATCCAAGTTTTCCAAGTGAAACTCCAAGTACTTTAGGTGAAGGCTGCCACCCAGTGGGCGACCTGTTTTGAGCCTTAAGAGGAGGCTCCTGAGGAGAATTACGGGCAAGTGAATGCTGTCGGTCAGAAGGAAAAGAACCAGGGTTACGTTCACTATTAGGATTCCATTCGGGCTCTAGCGAATCGTTATTTTCTGTAGCTTTAATGAAACTTTCGGGAAAGATTGGGTGACGTTTGCCCACCGGACAATCTCGCACTTCATCTGGAGTCAAATTATCAACTGTGCCGCTTATCATATTCACTTTAATTCTCGATGTAGCTTTATCGGTCTTATATATTCCAAGAAGAATTCCACTGTAATCTAATATTGCAAAAATGTCTCCATTGGATGCTGATAATACAATATGTTCTTTGTTTGGTACGGGAATACGGTTCTTTCCTGGTCGAATTCTAATTGGATAACCAGCAGGAAAAACGTATCTTCGAAATTCGAATCGTAGATTCTGATTTGTGCGGGGAATAAGCCGAATGTACCCAAGTTTTGTTAGTGCGTATCCAAGTACTTTAGGAGAAGGAGGCCTACCAGGAGGTGACCTGTCCCTGGCACGAACTGGATGCTCCTCAGGAGCCCGAAGTTTACGACGAGGACGAAAAGAGCGACAATTGACCGAGCGGGGATTGTCAAGACAATCTGTGCTTGACTGCGAACTTAAGTCTGCGGAAGAAATAGAGGATTTATGTTTCTTGTTGACAAAACTGCAAAAAGAGCTTGATACTTTATTCTCGTTTTCTGGTATAAAATACTTTAAAACCATAAGTATAGGATTCTGTAAAGGAAAGTTGTACCATAAATATGTTTAGTTAAAAATGGTTGAGGCTCACTGTGTTTGAATTTAACTCAACTTTTGTTTTGTTTTTATTCTTGAAATTTATTCTGAATTCGTTAAAAATCATCTGGAGTTCTTATAAAATTCATGAAATTCTTTTAAATTCAAAGGAACATATATCCGATTATTGACGCACGTTAGTCACTTCTACATAATTTCAGTACCATTTTGGTTTAGAAATTATTATGAGGTCAAAGAACTGTATTTAAAGACAACAGCTCATTTGCAAATAACTTCTTATTTTCTTAAAAATGCAACCATTTTGTGGAAAAAAATTAATTATTTTGTTCAAAAATTCTCTCCCTTGATTGCAAATTCAACTCCTTGTTCGTAAGACCAACTGTTTGGTGAAAAATCAAGAAATTAATTTCTTTATGTTTTACTATCTGGCCGAAGCTGCATCTTTATTGGTTGAAAATGATCTTTTTGTTATAAATACAGCTTTTTAGTTTAATAATTAAATTATCCTCGAATAAATTCATCTTTGTAGTTTGAGCACTGAACTGTTTAGTTAAAAATTCTATTGTATTCTATATTATTAATTATATTGTATTCTATTGTATTCTATTGTATAGTGAGCGCCTTAGGAGCCGACCTTAAGGGGACTTATCAGCGTTCTAAAATTGATTTTCAGTTTCCGGCCACACATTTTAATATTTTTGTCTGATATTTTGCATAACTCATTTAATATTTGTGTCTTTTGTTGTGAAGTCTCGGTTTTTTGAAAAAATGTTTATATTTGACGTTATAAATAAAAAGAAAAATAGAAAAAAATGCAGTGGTGCTCAGTACTAGCTGAGTGTATTTTCGAGAACTAGCCAATCTACCCCCGTAAAATTTACGACGCAGACTCCCCGGAGCGCGAGTGGAGACTCGGGGGCGCCTCGAATTACCCGAAACGAATCACCCTTTCATTGTTGCGAGTTGCAGGCCGGTTCAAAAAAATTAAATTATGAAAGCATCGCGTGATTCAATTTTAATTAGAAGAAATAGTGTATTCATATAATTTCAAGAAAGTGAAAAAAAGATTCATGAAAATCGGTTAGTATTTCCAGTAAAAATAGAAATGTTGAAGTGCACACGATAGTATGCCAAGATTCACTGCGCTATGGGAGCAACCGAATTTTTTCCTTCAAAAGTTCTACAGCCTTCAATTTTGCCCCAATCCTCAATTATTTTTATTTAAATTGAAGAGCGCTAAATTTCCAAGAGCACTTCAGTCAGAGATTGTTGCATTTTCATTTTTTTATTTGTTATATATTTACTTGAATTATGAGAAAATCGAGATTTTTCACAAAATCATTATTTACTCTTCAATAGCGGTTTGCATCTAATGAAAATGAACTTAAAACGACGCAAGAGTACTCCCAGAATGCAAATAATTTGATTATTGTCTGCTTTTATTGTTATAAACAAATGACATTAACCAAGAGCAACCTAGTGTAATTTTTGTTGAAACATATTTGTTGTCGTATGAATAAGCTTTAAATTATAGTGAGAGTGACAGCTAGTATAAAACGTTGTCCTGGAAAATAATTTTTTTTTTATCTGAAACTGATTCGAATGTTTATGAGAGGGATTTGCAGTAACTGTTTCCATCTAAAATTTACAATAAACAGTTTTTATTATTTAATTTGAAATATTACGATTCGTAGGTATTTAACAATATCGTGAGAATCATTGTCAGTAACATTTGGTAAGAAACATTATACGCAATTTCGTTTGAAAATTGTGGAATTTGTGCTCTTTCAATTTCGGATTTTCCTGTATCATTTGAGTTGCTGCATATATTATTGAAACGAATATAGGTTCAATTATCTTTGTTAAAATACAAATCGTAAACAAAGGAAATTTGTATATACAAAACCACAGTTTTAATAATTTTAGTGAATATAAAGTATTTCGCAGGCCGAAAAGCCACAGCTTTTCGGCCTGCGAAATACTTTATATTGCACTAAAATTGCTTCAAATTTTTGTGACACAGATTTTCTGTCACAAATTCGATGTAAAAATTAACAATAGATCATTCTAAGTATCTATTCTTGTAATTGTAAATGTCGCGAATTTTGCATGTACAAACATAATGAAACATATATCACTTTTCCGAATATCTACATAATTTCAGATAATGAATGAAGAAAAAAATTCCAAATTTTTGCAAAAAATTGTGTACAACATTTACAATTAATGATGTTTCATAAAAATTGTGACTAGCAGTCACTCTCAATATAATTTAAAGCATATTCATCCGACAACAAATATTTTTCCTCATATTAATTTGTTTATAACAATTAAAACATACATTAATCAAATTGTTTGCATTCTGGGAGTACTCCTGCGTCGACTTAAGTTGATTTTCATTAGATGCAAACCGCTATTGAAGAGTAACTAATGATTTTCTGAAAAATCTCGATTTTCTCATACTTCAAGTAAACATATAATAAATAAATAAAAATACAATAATCTCTGACTGAGTTGCTCTGGGAAATTTAACGCCCTTCAATCTAAAGAAAAATAATTGCGGATTGGGGCAAAACTGAAGGCTGTAGACCTTTTAAACGAAAAAATGCGTTACCTCCCATGGCGCAGTACATCTTGGCATACTATCGTGTGCACTTCAACATTTCTATTATTACTGCAAATATTAACCGATTTTCATGAATCTTTTTTTCACTTTCTTGAAATTACATGAATATTATGTTTCAGCTAATTAAAATTGAATCACGCAAATCTTTCATAATTTCAGGCTTTTGAACCGGCCTGAAACTCACAACAATGAAAGGGTGATTCGTTTCGGGTAATTCGATGCGCTCCCGAGTCTCCACTCGTGCTCCGGGGAGTCTGCCTCGTCAATTTGTCGGGGGTAGATTAGCTAGGTCTCGAAAATACACACTCAGCTAGTACTGATATCAGACAAAAATATTCAACCGTGCGCCCGGAAACTGGAGAGCCATTTTATAACGCCGATAAATCCCCTTAAGAGCCGCTTCTAAAGTTCGTTGGTATGTAATGGCCATTATATCGATGAAGTCGTGATGCCGTCCGAGACAAGCAATACCGAGCCTGGCTCGCTTTTTCCTTGTTCATTCCTCGGTTCCGTCTTGTTTTCTCGGGCCTATTTCTCGGTTAGTCTCGTGACATTCTTCCTCATCCCGACTAATCTTTCCTCGTTCTCGCCTCGGTTTCACCGAGGAATGCGAAAGATGTGCGCTAGTGGAGCGGACAGCTTGCGGGAGCGTTATTTGGCCGCTCTTACTCGCTAATGCTAATTAGCTTTCCTTAATGAATAGTTAAAGTCCAAATATGAGTACATATTATATTTTTTTGTGCATGAATGATTAATTTGATATTAAACACGACTATGTTACGATTTTTTCAAAGATTTACCTATACTCTGTTTGTATGTCATTTGTTCTTATCAAAAATTTATTTTCCCAATTACAACAATAGAATGTGTGAAAGAGAAATATAAAAAGATTGATATATTTTTAAGTCATGTGGAGTTTAAAGAATTTATCACTTATTTAATTGTTCATATTTCAAAGTATAATTTTTAAATATTGTGGTGTCTAATGTCTACGTTTGGTAAATAGAATACAGTCGAAGCTGTCAATAGGAGCACTCCGAACAAGACCGCTTCCCCTCATCCTTGCTCAAGCTCGCCGAGGCGCTTCCTTTACTTTCACGCTGACTTCGAAATTCCAGTCAGCCGCTCCTAA
>CAKNWU010103023.1:1876-12506 GCA_932072015.1 Andricus quercustozae | reverse complement strand
TCCATCTCTCTTTGACGCGCTGTTTGAATGCTCGTATTTTTTTAACGATTAATTCTATTGAAGTAATACTTTTCAGAAAACTTCATTATACACTAATGAACATTTCTTCCGCTGGAAGTTTGGGCTTACTCAAAATCCCCTCGTTAAACGAAGCGTTTGAAAGTTGCGTAACATTATTTTGATACTGCTTGGCAAAAAAATTAACAGCTTTTTTTTATAACAAATCAGAAAAATTTAAATGAGCACATCATCTTTAAAACAGTTTGAAGCATAACTCCTCAAATTTTCATGTGAAAATATTCGGAACTTTGTCTTTTAGAACGAGTTGAAGTCAAAATATATATTAAATTTTGTTTGTCACAAAATCCTGTTTTTTGACTTTCTATCAGGAACAGTAAAATACACAACTTTTTTGTAAGAAGATGAAAGATGCGCCATGAAATTTCCTACAAAGACATATGTTTCAAAAATTTATTTTTCGGAATCAATTTTAAAGACAACGGGGGCCAGCCGGAACGGCCATGTGAATTTTATATGCCCTTACACTATCCAGCAAAAGTCGCAAAAAGTCTCCTGATTATGAATATCCAACGTAGCCTTTTGAAAAGCTGATCGTTTATTGTTCAAGGAATTTTTGTTAAAACACATTATGTTTAGAAAAATCTTTTTGGTGTAATAATCCATTTTCAAGTTATGGTGTTATAAGCAGTTGAATTATTGACATATTTGTAGATAGATATCTGAGCACCTATTTGACCAAAAATTTCGAAAAAATGCAAATTGCTTTTTAAGAAACATACTCTATAGGAGAAAAAAAATTTCCGATTTTAATAAAACTTTTCTTTGTGTACAAATTTTCGAAAAAGTATTTTTGTCAACTATGTATGGAATATTGCACACATATTTGTTCAAAAAGGCTTTTTTAAAAATTGGTGCAATTCAATTGTTTAAACAATAAACGAGCAACTTTTCGAAACACTACTCGGATATTCATAATCAGCTGATTCGTTTAAATCAACTCTTGGGTAATCTTTCCGACATCAATTAACGAAATTTTAGAGCACGCGGAGAAAATCGACATGTCCAAATAAAGTGGTTCCATCTTGGAGAAAGCCAGGTGCTAATTCGTGGAGACGAGTTGAGGGCGCTGATGTCCACATTACAATTTATATGGGATTTTAAAGCTTCGAGAGTTCGCGTATAACGGGGACAATGCCAAAAAATAAGTTGTTTGGACCTGCATTAGTGCATATATTGTATATAAAAAACATTTTATTTTCTTAATAAAAAAAAATGTATTGTTAATAATTCTTATTACTATTTTATATTAAGGTAAACGTCCCAGTAATCGTGACCTTAGTCCCAGTAATCGTGATGCCTATTTTCTTACTTTTTATTTAATTTCAATGAATATAATTTCTATTTGCCTTTATAAAATGCTAAAAATAGGTGAGCTTTATCATTAAATGTTACTTTTAACACACTTTTTAACAATATATTCAAACTATAACCAAGTTTCACGATTACTGGGACCGTCACGATTACTGGGACATTTACCTTAATAGAATATTTATATGAATAAAGAATTTTGAATGCCAAATGTCGGGGTCCATATTACCACCTCATAGGGGTCCATACATTCTTCCACTAAGGGTCAGATGCTTAATATCTCTTTTTTCACTTAAGTTACTGTACACAACTTGAAATTTAATTTAATCACTCAAAAAAATGTCTGGTTAGATCAAACAGAATTCTGGTTAAATATGCCCTAACTATTTTTTCTGGTTAGACTAACCAGAATTATGGTTGAATTAACCAGAATTTCTGGTTAAATCAACCATTTTTTTAGTGTTTAATCTTCATTTTTGATAATTTTAAAAACCCTGCCTCTTTTTAGAAACGTACAAAAAAAAATTTGGTTGAGACACTTGGAAATTTTGTTGGTATGTTGAGTTAGCCAGCATCCGATTAGGGCCCCAAAAGACTGACTAGATTATGAGGTAAAAACTCAGTTTTTTTAATGTTCATTTTTCCTTTATGGTTCTTTTAAACACCCTGGCTTTTTTTGGAAATGTGCAAAAAAATATTTGAGTTAGAAACTCAGAAAAATGTTTGGCCATGACGGGCTAGCCAGCACCCGATTAGTGTCTGAAAAGACCTTCTTGACTGGCGCTAAGTGGACAAAAGTCTGTCCCGATAAGTTTCAACACGGGCTCCCTTGAAAATCCATAGAAATCCCTTGAAATAATTCTGAAAAAACGGTCAAATTAAAAAAATATAATGCTTTCTGCTTCTAAACAACATTTTTGGGAGGCCCGGCCTACCCTGAAACATAAGTGGGGAGGCCGGACCTCTATATGTCAGGCCTGTGCGAAAGCCTTTTTTTGTAGGCGCACGGCACCTACTTTGACTATTTTTTACTTTAGTCAACCTTACTGATCTGTAAAAAGGGTGTTCGTTGAAGGGTGATTTTGCATTAGGCAAATTATGCATCTTGGCCGGAAGCGTTCGAATTTGCAAAATTACATTCTCGCGCTCCATATCGGAATGCGCTGGTACTCGCGAGCAGGTATATCTGATGGATTTAATGCCCCAAGAGAAAGCCTGTATTCTTCCTCTTTTTGCTTCTACTCTATGTGTGTGTATCTTTCCTCTGCTTCTTATGTTCTGTTTCCCTCTGAGACAGCCTAGGGGCACGGCCAAGATTTCCAGTAGATTTCGCTTCTAAATTATTTTCTTTGAACGTTTATCTAAAAGGGATGCACATGTGGGTACTTTTCTGGGAAAGAAACCCTTGGAGATGAAACACAAATACGATGGAAAATATACGATGGAATATAGTGCGAGTGCTGTTGGATCTTAAAATGTGGGGGAGAATCGAGACTCGAATGTAGGAATATCGAAATTCTGGTAAATATTAATGCTTCATGGAGAGCGATTCATTTCAAATTGGAAATTGGAATACGAGAGCAATCCATTGGGTTTAATTTAAATCGCAAAAGTTCAAGTTGAGGATTTTAATTAAAAGACACTTTTGAATTGTAGATCGAATTCTAGTGTTGTGAAATACTCAAAGTCAATGTAAGCAAACTTTACTTTCTATTTTGCAGACTTCATACTCTTTCTCCTATTCCCCTTCCCCCGTTTCCCATCTTTTTTAAAAGTTTCCTTTTTTCCTCTGTTTTCAAGAAATTTCCCCTTAAGTGCGAACTGAATTAATAGGACTAAATAAGAAAATTCAACTACACCAGACTCTCGCTTTAACCATTTCCGGTTGACCAATTCCTAGAACTGCTGGCCTACGCATTTTCTCAACGGACAGGGCGAGATACGGTTGCGACTCTTGCCTCGGAAGGGCCACAGTGCGCAAATACTCATTCGAGTATATTAGGCAATATTATGCATTCTAATTGGAAATGGTGCCGACCCTGGCTGTTTACGTTTAGATCCTCCTGGTTTAGCCAAAATTGTTCTTGCCGGCAAACCCCGGCAAAATGAGGTTAAAACGAGAGTCTGGTGTATTTTCAGAATAAGACATCTTTTTTAGTCCAAATTTCAAATGAACTTATTTGTTGAAAATTCAACTTCTATGATTGAAAATACTATCAATAATCATACAAATATATACACCCGACATTCTTAGAACTGCTGGCCCACGCAGTTTCACAGCGCGCAGGGCGAGAGACGGTAGCGACTCTCGCTCTCGGAAGGGCCGAGTGCGCGATTAGTCAGTCGTGTATATTACGCAATATGATGCATTACAAGTGAAAACGGTTCAGGTGGTCCCGGCTTATTGCGCATTTGAAAAAGTCGCGGTCCGTTAGTGAAGGTAAGTTAAAAAGGTCTGCATAGTAATCTTTTCAAGTGTAGAATGCATTTGCGCAATTCTGTTTCTTCATCCTTTTATCGGCTGATGACCTTTGAATTTCATGAAATACAAGCAACTGTCCAAGATTTGAGTTTAGAGTACCGCTCACCTGACATTTAGGATATTTTATTTTATTTCAGACACTGAAGGGTCGTGAATCGACAAAAGAATGCAAGATGATTGAGCAGATACATTCTACACTTGAGAAATATTACTATTTGTACATTTATGATTTTTACGTTTAGAATATTTTCTCGAAATATTCATATGACGTATTTCCATGACGTCATACTAAACTACTTAATTCAAGGCTTCCCGCTCTTCGGGCCTCTTTTTAATTGGTCAGCCACTGACGCGGAGGAGAATATACCAGGACCGTGGTGGGAGGTGCCGGAACTGCGCAAGTGGAAATAACCGTGTACAGCCAACGGGAAATAGAAGAGAGGGGAAATAGGAGAGACTCTACTGTGTTTAGTTGAAAAATCATTTATGTTGTTGAAGATTCGTCTCTTTTGCTGGAAAGTCTAATTATTTGGTTGAAAATTAATTTTATTTGTTAATAATGTAACTATAACTATTAACTAATTAATGTTCGAGACTGATTGATAATTTTTGTAATTTCAATCGATATGAATTAACTGTATTATGTACAATTATTAAAACATTAGTATCCTAAAAGTATAATCGTAAATTTTTGGCAAATTTCCCTACATTTGCGCATATTTTTCCTTAAATTTCCAGACATTTCTGATATTTTGATTTTATATGATTTTTTATCTGATAGTTTGATTTAACTTACGAAACAAATGTTCTATGAAATATGCTTCCGAATCAATCTTTTTCAAAGACTCAAAATTCCGCTGATCGTCTATAGCTAAATTGTTTAAAAAATGAAAAATTATTGTAATTCCTTCCGGCTTATTATATATTTGAATATCTGTACCCTTTATTATAATAAAAACTATTCATTTGATCTTATATCGCGTAAAAAATCCAAAAATGTTGATGCTGAAATTTTCCGCCATGCGAAGAATCGCCCATATATATGGAGAAAAATGGATGTTCAAACGTAGATGTCTAAAGTTTAAACTATAAGATAGTACCGCGAAATATACAGATATTAACGCGAAACATCTGCTATCTTTTTGAGATGTTAGAAACTTCCAAGATGTTAAAGTCGTTGTCCGAATGCAGGAAAACAACATATCTCTGTCGGCCACTTGACGAATCTTACAGTCAATTTTTCGAAAAATGGTGTCGGCATCTGTCGTTAACTTAATGAAGCTCATATAGTCAATGTTACGTATCGTATGTAAACTTATGAGAAAATGATGATTACATATTCATATTTTGGTCACAGGACAGTAATAATAATGCTGTAAATTGTTTGGATAGTGTAAAATAATGTATGGCTCTCCTGTAGATGACATTAAATATGTTAACCCTAAATATCTGTATGTTAAGTGTGAACAGCCATTTTTCTCCGTGTGGTCGATGAAATAGAATGTAATGTTTAAATGAAAAATGATTTTGTGTTTTTTATATGATACTTGAAGTTCAATTGTCACAGGGATATTATTCCTTATTATGAATAAACATTTAGCTGAAAACGAACGAAGGAATTCAGGAAGATCCTTGAATCAGCGAAAGAAAAAATCTTTGATCATTTTCCGTATACCAGGGATATCATATATTCGATACACTTTATAAATGTAGCTATAATAGAGATATTAAGAATAGGTGTCTAAGGGAATTAACGGAGCAGCTGCGGTGCATCATGGGAGCATTGAAATAAACTGGCGACAGTCTAATCGGGTGCAGTGACAGTTCAGATTTACATTAGACATTTTAAAGAGTTTTACCACTTAAAATGCACGACGCACCACAATGTTAATATTAAAGGAGTTTGTTTCGGGATACTTATAGTGTACAGGTGTTTCCATTTTTGGCGGTAAATAAATTGAAATATCAAGCAACGCGAGGAAAACAACAAGCTTGACCTCCAAATGCATTATGTGAATTTCAGGGAAGTTCACTTTCTCGATACCAGACGAAAAATTGGCTGCTGTAAGTTAATATAGTTCTATACCAACAAAATGTTTTTCTTATATAATGATAATAAAATTATACACAATCTTTCGAAAATAATAAATTCTCTAAGTTAGCAACTTTTTCAAAATTACTGATCTACAAGAACAGTTTATACAAGGCCGTGTGTGCGTATACGGAATTGTTGGCACAAATAGCCGGATTTTTTCGGTACGAATAGGGGGAGCTGGAAGAGGGGCTATTTGTACCGAAATTTCGGTACGAATAACCGGATTTTTGTGTAGACACACCTATATTTGTACAGAAATTTCCTAATTTAAGCGGACACATACTTTAAGTTTAATATATTCGAGATTTGCTCGTTCGCCTCAAGAATTTTTTTCCGTGAACTTATGAATCGAAATGAATGCCAAGAACTTTCAATTTGTGAGATGTCGCCTCGGTAAGAATAAGATTTAGCTTTCTCTCTTCGGTTTAATTATCGGCTGAGACTATTATGACCTTAGATCGTGGGCGTTCTAAGGTTGTCCTCACGTGCTGGTATTACATTATACTTGCAGTAAATTGCCCGAGGCCGATAATTCCGGCCTCGATGTCGATGGAGACACGAGGGGTCCTACATACATACATATATTTACCACGTGAGTGATGATAGACCGCCCCGGGGATATTAACGTATCATTACAGGGTTACGGTCTCAGCACACCCCCCCTCTCACCTTTACAGAGAGAAGGAAAGGGGTTGTTGAAGCCAGAGGCAGGAATTGGGGGCGGTTGGCTTGTCAGGGCGCCCTGAGTACACAACGCTAGACAATGTGTATTGTAATTACATGGTGAAGGGGCTGCCTAGTGCCTACCGTTTTCCCTCTAACCTCACTGCCTCACCGTTACGTTGCTATCCCGCAGATGCATCTTGTCCGTTCTCTGACACATTACCGCGTACATGAAGGCTCACAAAATTGCTCAAATCCGTCACGAGAGGCACTATTGCGTATCTAAAATTCTAGCTTCATGGATAAATTCCAAAGGTTTTCACTTGATTAGGGATTTTCACTAGTTATTAAATCTGTAATTATTCATGTAACATTAGTCATTTGAGATGTTCTCATTTTCATTCAATCTTCGACATTGATAGCTGATTTTGTTCTTCATGTATAATCTGTTTTGATTGTTCTTATTAAAACATATTTAAATTTGTACAATACAAATTGTTAATTAATTAATGATTAAATGATAATTAAGATTATTTTTCCAAATCGAAAGAGGAAATATAAAATTTCAAATGACTAATGTTAAATAAACAATTACATATGCACCTATTTTTTTTCTAAATTACGTTTAGATTTCTGTTCTAAAGTTTCTTGTACTTTATGTGGGTATTTTCCTCAATTTTGTAATCGATTTTAAAGAAAATTTTGAATTTCAAGTTGGAGTGAAAATCCCAATTTTTCTATCTATGCCATGAAATCACAATGGCTCTGAAAAGTACATTATTTTCATTCAACAAGTGTTTCTTTAGATTAATGTATAGTTCCGACACCTCTTTCTGGAAGTTATTCAATTGCGCAGGACGAATAGAGAATTGTTCAGAAAATTTCGAATTTCATGTTGGAGTACAGACACCAAATTTTCTATATATGCCTATAAATCACTAAGGCTATGGAAATTACATTATTTTAATTAAAAAAGTGTTTCTTTAGATTAGCGTAGTTCCGACTCTTCTTTCCATGCGGACAAATTTTGTGGCAGACTTAAGTCAAGTGGGGCTCAAATCTGGCTTTGTGAAGCCCGTCTAATATAGACGGTCGGATTGGACCCTGCACTGTTGCCAGCCTTCCATAATAATGACATTTTTTAATGTGGCGTAAATGTGGCTTTGTTTAATCCGTCTAGTTTGGACGGTCTAATCGGTTCCATTTCTAGTAATATTCAGCCTTCCTCATAATAAATAGATTTTATAAAGTGTTATTTATTTGCAATTTTATTCTTATATGCTATCCAAGTTTTACACATACTAGATATAGACCGTAAGCCCACAGATAAATGGCAACTTGATAGGGATAAGGACAATTGGGGAAGGGGAAATGCGCATAACTTGGTAAATATAGACTATATTTTTCTGTAATCGATGTTTTCTCTAAATGTATCAATTTTATCAAAAAATTATATAATGCTGAAAAGATGCATCTCTAGGAGTAGTACAACTTTTGTTGGAAACTGTTTCCTGTAAAAGTAATATCGAGCAATTTTACCTGAATTTCCGGTGACTTCGAAGCCAACTGGCAGCACTTTTTGCATCCAAATAATCGACTGGCAATGCTCAAGTGCTATTTCTAATGTCATCTCCTATTCATGTTCACAAATTTTCAAGCTTACCCGAGTCACGTTAATGAGCTATAAAAATTGACACCTTTGCCAGGTCGACATTGCTCACCTCTTCCACTCAGCCCTGCCAGTAAGGCATTTTTACGTTCTTCATCATCAGTCGAACATCTCAGGTAAAAATTGTCCTTATCCCTATCACGTTTCCATTTATTTTGTGGGCTTCGGTCTAATACTCAAATCAGTGCAAGTTGCAAAATTATTATTCGATATTATTTATATAAAGACCTATTCAAAAGTACCGCAGGAGACTGAAAATCCTGATTATTTGTTATAAAATTAATTTTCGATGTTAGTTTTTTTACCATTGATAAGTATATACTTTGACGTCTAATTTTTGTTGTTTTCCGAATATGCTAAAACTATTTTCAACCCGAAAAAAGGCTTAATCTTTTTTTTAAAAACCGTTTTTGTATGTGTGTGTGTGTGTTTAAATCGGATGTTCAACCCTGACAATTAACTGAATTTTAAAGCAGTCAAGGTGGAGTATTTTTAATATTAAAAAGCTTGAGAAGCATATTAGGAAATATTACAAAAATGTCCCATTAAAAAAACTTATAAATACAATTTTTTTAAAAGGATCAAGCCTTTTTGTGCTTTAGTTTCAGAATAGTAGGGTATATAAAAGGTCACCCAATATTATCGACTTGATACTTGGGCTAGGGTTTCCTTTTATACCCTTGTTGAACGAACTAAGAGGATTTTTGGCGCAGATCAATATCAATGAAGTTATTAATAATTTTGTCTTTTCTTTAAATTAGTTTTTTTTTTCAAAATCTCGAAAAATATTGATTTCGGAAAAAATGTTGTTCACAAAAGTTGCAGATCTTGTCCAACACACATATTTGTTAAATTCATGCTTTTTTTCTAAAATTAATACTTTTCGAGAAAAATGACAATAATGAATTTTCAGATTTTTGGTTACAAAAAAATAACCACCACTAGAATGAGTGGTTTTTTTGTGGATGTTGGAAAAGGTTTCGGCATGAGTGGTGTGAGGGGGTGTAGGCCATTCAAAATGCCTAAGATTAGGACGCGAGTTTTTTTTGCCGTTGGAAAAGGGGAAACGGGATCTACAATTTTTGTGAAAAACACTTTTTTACAAAATCAATATTTTTCAAGATTTAAAAAAAAAACTAATTAAAAAAAGTCAAAATGATGAATAACTTCAATTATATTGGTCTGCACCAAAAATCCTTTTACTGCCTTCGACTAGGGTCTAAAAGGAACACCCAGGCTAGGTATCAAGTCAAACTCTTGGTTGACATTTTCGGAAGTATAGCCGATTAGTATGTGCACATACTGGTTCAAATCAAAGTACAAATGGTAAAAGAGAAGAAAAAAAACATGTTTATGAATATTATGATATATTTTCTGATGTTATTTATTCAAAATATTAAATTGATATTCTAATTGGGAAATATTTGTGGTAAGGTGTGTTGTTATTTGGAGTTTGTCCCTTACGCTAATGTTTCGCGTGGTCACTTTTATTAGGGTCTGTCGCTCGAATCCTTTCGCCCTTTGATGACAAGCAGTCGTTGAGTTAGAGTGGCGGATTGCTTGGTCGGCCGGCGGCGTCCTCTGTTCTATTTTCGTTTTATTTTTTATTTTCCTGTCGGGCACTGTGGTCGTCTTAAAGAAACTAAGTCCAACGCGTTGTAAAAATGCCAAATTGAGACACAATTTTAATTCGTACCGCGCCTGCGAGCAGTTGTAAATTCCAAAGTCAAAATTCATATTTCTGTACATAGTGTTTTTAATTCCTATAACTAGTCATATGATGGTGACAATTGTCTAGCAATTTTCGGATTACACCAGACTCTCAGTTCATGAACAGTGTCGGGGGATGCTTGCAAATAGCCTTGTTCATAAATCGCGAGTATCGAAACGTAAACAGTCCCTTCCGAGACGGAGTCACAAGCGTCTCTCTCCCTGCCCCTGAGAGACTGCGAGAGCCAGCGATTCTAGGAATTCATAAATCGCGCGTTTATGAACTGAGAGTCTGGATATTGTCAAGAGAATAAGTTATTTCACAAGTTCGATTGTCTTTTGGTGTTTGGCTTGTGACGGCACAGATTAGCATATCGTGTACCTCTAGGGGATCGATCATCTCTGAGAACGAATGTGATCGTGGCTACTGGAGCTCCTACATCTGCGCAATTATATTTTTTGTTGCGCACCTCTAATAGAATTATTTTATTGAAAATAAAAAATCCATTAGGCAACAATACATTTTTTATTTTGTTTCGTCCCGCTCACTGTCGGCGGATTAGCACCCGATTAGCCCATCCGTTCTAGTTCTAAGCCATACAATTTCCTTACACTTCTAACT
>CAKNWU010102939.1:679-19467 GCA_932072015.1 Andricus quercustozae | reverse complement strand
GCATCTAATTTGAAACTCTACAATTAAAGAAATTTTTTTTGTAATTACGATGTGTCACTGTAAAAAAATAAAGATTGATTAAATTTAACAGACTCCATTCGATCGGGAAAATTTCATAAGATTTAATG
This sequence comes from Andricus quercustozae, assembly GCA_932072015.1. Lineage (NCBI taxonomy): Eukaryota > Metazoa > Arthropoda > Insecta > Hymenoptera > Cynipidae > Andricus > Andricus quercustozae. The sequence goes on along the minus strand of CAKNWU010102939.1, from coordinate 19,339 downwards.
AAGTGTTTGATTCGGTCTGATTTATTGTTAAATTTTAAATACAAGCACAATTTTAAAAGAAATTCATTTGGAAATTCGGGGGGAAAGCTAACATGCTAAATTCTTTCTTACATATGAATGTAAGAATTAAATAGAAATGGCGACGGACGGTTATAATTAATTAGCACCGTTTAGCCTTCCCTGTGGTATTATCAATCAAAATAGTACATAAATCGTTAAATAATCATCTGAAATACATATTTTTATTTGATAAAAAATACAAATATTTAACAGAAAAAATAAACATTTCTATATAATAATTTTTGATAATAATATCTTCAATTGTTAAATACTTGTCAAAATCCTATAATAACTGTCAAATTGTTAACAGAATAATCCAAAAATGTAACAGTCCTTTGTTTAGCCGTTTAGTTTTCCCTACTTCAATTATGATTGTTTATTTTGACAGCCAGAATTTATATTTTTAATGCTGGCTGTTTTTGGAAGTGTTTCTTTTAAACGGTTTATATAAATTAAGAAATATTTGTATGCCCGTAATGGGCCAGAAATTAATCTATCGATTATTGATAACTATTTTATTTAAACATTTGTTTTAACATACACATTTTTCCATTCAAGAGCTTTAAATTTGAGAATGTTCAACTTCCCCAGCTTTTAATATTACATATTTCAAATTTTAATGTCTTTATTTAAAATATTTGATTCTAAACGCATCAAGTTTGAAACCGTTACAAATTTAAATTTCGTTGACACTTGAATTCAATTTAGTATTTTGCTAAATTTACTTTCAATTCAGTAAAATTAAGTCCTGAAAATAATACATTACTATATTTTCCAATATCGGCAGTCAACCAAGAAAATTGAATAAGGTAAGTTAGCGTTTAAAATAAATCAATTCGATGCGTATAGTAGTCAGTAAAGTTCAGTCAGAGATAAAATGAAATGCTTCAAACGCAATAAATGTACACAGTCTCCTCGTAAATTATTACAAGTCAATTCTCTCGAGCCAGACATTCCCCGGAACTTCGAGCCTTGTAATTACAAGACACTTCACTTGTAATGCTATTAATTATTTGATTGAGAAACTGGTGAACTTTCTTGTGATTTGTGGAATTTTGCGAAAATCTCTCGTTGTTGGTTTGTCAAAAAACATTTTAGTGTGTGGCATTATGTTATACTGCATTATGAAATACCTTATGTACTAGAATTGATAAATTATGATATACTCCCTAAATAATGATTTGTTCTTTGCGGAAAGTTTTTAGTTAGAACAGAAATTTATAGCTATTCTATTTTAGTCTTCATATGTGTGTCATACTGGGCAATAGAAAGAAGCATCGTATCTTCATTTCCGATAGCGACACGTCATATTTGCCCTTGTAATATTCTTTCAGGTTCGTGGTCGTCTGTTTGCCGAACTTTGTTTCCGTCAGTTTCCGTTTCCTGCGCTATCGCTGTCCGGTAAACATGGCGGCACCTCTGATCAAGTCTCCGAATATGCGGTTTTCTCAAGACCATAGAATGTGTCACGGAAGAATGAGACGCACGTCACAGTCTGTGACACTTCAAATACAAGAATTCTTTCGGATTCGAGAATAGTCCATCCAATTTAAATAACCTATCTTAATTTAAAAGGAGACGAATGCTTAAAGTATGTTCAATGACTTCTAAAGCTAAAGCAGGAGTAACACCTATTCTTCCTCCTAATTGAAAATTAGTTTCACTTCTCCAACAGTCATAATTGTGGGTAAAATAATTTAATCCCACATCCAGGTGCTATAAAACCTTTAGTCACACAAATGCATGAAATTAATTCTATTAAGAGTTTCTCGTGCGAGACAAAAGCTGATGCGCTTCTGCGGTTCGCCGCCATTTTATTTTCCGAGAAGTCTGTGGTAGAAGAAGCCGCAGCTCTAGCCAGAGACGTGATAAAGAGGACCACCGTCACATCAAAATTCGATGCGATTGTCCATTCCTCCTTCTAACCACCTTCGTAGAAACCCAATTCCTTTCATTAGATAAATTAATCACTTGAAAGTTCAGTGATTTCAGAGAAGTTCCTGCAAAAGCTTCCTCGATCAATCAACATCTTTATTCCCCACGCTTTATTCAAAATGAATGGTTATACCACGAAGGTTCGCATTCAATCCTTCAGCTCAATCTGCAGCCAATCTAAATTGTCGGTCACTGAACAGGCTAATTTCGTTATCCAAATCTCCGGCTTGGATTTTTTCCTTCGGTGTGATGCGGGAATAAAATCCCTTCTCTGCAGTACAAAGAGAAGAAAGCGCGACGGAAGCAGAGGAGATCCAGACGAAAGTCGTAACGCGCCCAGGGCGAATCACGAAGATGCCTTAAACGCTATGCTCCTCGAGATTCCCATACGGCTCGGTTCATTATGCGAAATACCGTGGTCACGTCTTCTCCCGGGTTGGCGGGGGTGGTTGGAGGCGTAGGTCTTGCAAGCAATGGCGGATTCCTCTTCTCCGGTTGCGCAACCCACGCGCACTTATTCTTCGTCATCTCCTCGTCTTCGTCCTCCTCCCTTGTTCTCCACGTCTTCCTCGCTATCATCATCGTCCTCATCATCATCATCGCCATCATCCTCTCTGGCATCTTCTTCGATATTCCAAAGCCTTCTCTATCAACCGCCAAAGAAAATCCAAGGGCCTACCCACAGAATCTGGAACCCACCCATGTCATGGGGTTCGCAACCCCGCACCCCATCTGGACATCTTCCGTGAACCAGCGGCCGGATTCCTCTTGAATTCTTTCTCTCATCTCGCCGTCTAGTACTAACTCGAGGGAGGTGGAGGAGGCGATCATCCAGCTCTAGACCATCCAATCACGATACACTGGGATCTTTGTAGGCGGAGTTAAACTCCTGGCGATGGCTCACAGGAGAATCCTAGGTGGGGGGAACGCTGGATCCGCCACGTGGTGGGGGCCTGACAGCGACTACTGTGCATTTCCCACGTGCCCTGGGAACCCTTGCGGCAGTAAGGCGGCCCCCGCACTTCTCTTCCAGGCTCTTCACCATATCACTCCTCTCTCTCAGGCTCACGCCCTCTCACTTCTTCTTCAAGTCTCGACCTGCTCGAGAGACTCGTGAGAAAGATAATGGGAATGAGTGGGAGAGACGAGGATGCCACTAGATCTCGCTTGGTGAATGAAGAGCGTATCTTCCAAGAGCTTCCTCAAACTCTGCTACTGAATTCTTAACCTGGAAAAGGAAAATATTCGAGATTAAGTACCGGGAATTAGCGAGAAATGCTGATTTCAGGTGAAGAAATGTTCCTCTAATGAGTACGAATATTCATTACTCGGGTTGCATCATGCATATGTTGCATCATGATTATGTTGCATCATGATTATGTGTGCAGGACTTCCGTATTCTCGTTCAGGAGGTCTAGTTCCTCATGAAAGGTTGTTGAATCTTCAGTTCTTCACTATAGATTACATCGTCCTGTAAGGACGTTTATATCTCCTGCAGGCAAATATTAATCTTCTACACAAATTTTGCTTCTCCTGCAGAAATCTTTAATCCCTTCGCAAAAATGGTGACCTCTTCTACAGAAATCTCAATCTTGCTGAAAAACATTTCACTTCCTTGGAGAAATACCAAATATTCCTGCTATTATTATTACTATTATTATATTATATTCCTGCTGTTATTATATACATATTCCTATCTTGATTTGTCCAGTGGGAAAACCAACTATACTTTTGCAGTAATCTTGAGTCTCCCTACAGCAATCCTGATTCTTTATTTAGAAAGTTTGATCTCTGTGTAGGAATTAGACATTGTAAAGCAGAAAACGGGACAACCCCGTTCAGGAATGCTGATACTTGCTGAAATAACACTAAAACAATCTGAAATCTTTAATTTTTATATAGGGACCAGGCTTATTCAGTAGCAATCATGAATATGCACTGCAGAAATATCGTCACTCCTTGCATGAGTTCTGAACTTTCTTACAGGAATCATAATTCCTCGATGTCTTTCTGCCAAATTCTTAAATTTTCCTGCAGGAATCCGAAGCCTTACTGCAACACTATTAATTTCTTTATAGGAATTTTTTATTTCCCTGCAGAAATTGTCTTCTGTATGCATGAATTCTGATACCTTCAGAAGAAATCTTGATGTTCCTGCAAGAATCCGAACGGATTCCCGACTCCCTAATTTTATGTTTGCGCTTAAAAGCATACATTCTCATCCTTTCTTATGAGACTCTTCCTACCGAAGTTCTAATTATAAAAATGTTGCATCCTCGTCTACGAAATTTTCTTGATGCAATACTGATGCAATAATCTTGATTCCCCCTGCAAGAATACTGAACCCTTTCTCAGAAATCCTAATTCCTGTCATCTCCTAATTATGTAAAATGCATAACCAAAAAAACCATGAGTTTCAGGTGTGGCGCAAGATTCCAAAGCCTTAAGCCTCTAAGGTTCTGTAGACTGGTGGCAGAGTGGTGGCAAAGCTCACAGAGCCCTTTGCAGCGAGTGCTACCTCCGCAGCCGGCTTTGACTCGACGCGAAAGTAGTGGTGGCTACCGCCCCCGCGGGGGGTAGGAGAACCCCTAACGTAGGTGTCCCCCAGAAGGTGGAAGTCTCCCTGAATGCAGAACTCACACAAGCAAAGGGTCTGGATCTCCCAGCAGAGAAAAGAGGGATGCTCTTTTCTTGCGGGTAGGAAGGCGGTCCTTAGCAAGGAGAAGGGATGGGACCCGGTAGAGGAGAGGGACTGGGCCCCGCTCCCATCCCGTGGCTGGGCCCTAAGCGGGAGCTCAAGAAGCTGCGTCTCGAAGGATTTGTGAGTAACCACGCTGCTATTCGGCGACCGGTGAGACAAGGACAGACTCGGTCGGGATAAAAACCGCTACTACTTCTTCTTTACTACCACTACTACGATCACCCAGCAGCCTCGGCACCGCGCTGTGCGGAAGGTTACAGGAGAACACCAGGCCCGAGTTCGGTAGGGAGGTCCCGGTCCTCCAACCAGAAGAAGCGAAGACCTTTAGCGTTACACTACGACCTACCGTCTTCGGTCTACTATTCGGGCTACCAAGTACCAACCAACCGACCAACCGGAGGTTCAGTCGACGCCGCGCATCCAAACGGTCCAGACCTGTCTGTCAGCCTTTGGCTTCACGCAGCTTCCACGTCCTTACTCACTACTCGTGCTTCGACCATCCTGGATTAACACACCAAGTCCCTATCGGTCTTTTATATTCACTTCGTGTGGTTCAATCAGTTTCCAAACACGTCTCCAAAAGTGTCTTCGATTTTCTACCACTCCAGGACTCACCAGAACGTGTTTTACTACGTAAGTTTTTATTACAAATTATTAAATCTATCTCATGAATGACAATCTTTGGAAAAGTACACAAACATTCTTTGAGTGAAAATCTAGATCTTGCTTGATTTATTAATTATAGCTCCTAACCTAATCTGGTGAAGAACTTTGTAATATGTAGTGGAAATTTGTCTGGTAAACACTTTTAAAAGTGATGTTGAGATATTCTGTTCAGTTCGAGTGAAAGGATTGAGTGATTAGAAGATAAAGGGTCCACCTCCATTTTAGTTCGATATCAAATGGAAGGGTCGAAGTGGTTGGGGCCCTTCTGGCATCAGAATCGACGAGCGGAGAGGGGAGGGTGTGGTCCAGGCCCAGAAACTCAGTAGCGACTGGTCTAAAACCGGTAGCACCGTTTTAGCACAGGGCGGTGCACGGTAGCCGCTGCTCACTTTGGTTGGCTAAGAGCGACCGCCAAGAGGAACTGCTCCCTTCTTATCCGTGAACCAGTGCACGCACGGTAGCCGTTCTTTGGTTGGCTGCTCTCTTCTTATCCGTCTTGTTCATACGACCCAAGGGACGTGTCCCGATACTCCGACCAACACCGTCGGTTGGTTCCCCCTTTCAATCAGAAAAGGAACAAAGAAATTCGCCGTCCCACGGGTGGGGACTATCGGATTCGTAATATCTCAATGTTTCCAGACCGACGGGAAATTTTGTTAATGAGAAATTGGGCTAATCAGTTTTTAAATATGTTTATATAATATTTGATGCTTTCCATCAAGTCTTTCTTAAGATTTGCTATGTGGAGTTTATTAAAAATTTAAAATAAGACTAAAGAAGGTATTTAGGAGACTAGAAGTTATTCTCAGTACCAGGTCAGTCAAGGCAAATTAGGGGTAGACCCTAATTTGCTAGCCAATTCTCCAATTAGGGAATTCTAAAATGATGAGAAAATTATTGGCGAGTAGGGTCTGCCTTAATCAAGTGATTTTTAAATTTGAAGAAGGGTCAACAGGATATATTTAAATTGATCGTAGATTTCTTTTGGACAAGTGATTTGTTAATTTGGACAAGTTACAATAAGAAGATATTTTTGACATGTGTTGCCCTTTCAATAAAAATTGTTTTCGAAAGTGGAAGCAATGCACAAAAATCGACAGATATTTTCACATCAGATGAACTTTGCTAATGCGATTTTCGCAATAGTTTTACGGTCGGTATCTTACTATCTTTTATGCATCGTTCCAATTTGCGCCCCATTGTTGATGTGCGTAGCTTATTCTTGAATATCATTTGAGCATAATCTTATTGCGCAACATTCATCTCAAGTAAGATTTGCAATGTCAAGAACACGGAGAAACTAAGAAAAGCCTTTGCATTAGAAATCATAGGTCAGGCATGAAAGTGGGTTTAAATGTCGTACATAAGAAATAAACTGGTGGACAAATTAATAAAAATTGTTTTAACAAAAGGGGAATAAGTGAGATGAAAGAAAGGATCTTTATGGAGAAAAAGGGGCATGATTAAAAAAAGGGAGATACATTTAAAAAAGTAGTTGTATGAGCGTTTATTGAGATCTATCAAGTTAAAAAGACTCAAATGTATACGAAAAAGTAGTCTTTGGAAACACGTGGCTCTTTGTATAGATCAAAAAGGGAAATATGAAGGAAAGATAACTTATTGTTTAAAAAGGCACATATTGCAAAAAAGGGATTTTAATAAAGGGAAAGATATGTAAACAAACAAGAGTAAGTGAAAGGAAAAGACTATTTAGAGGAAACAGCAAGGAAGAGCAAAATAAAAAGGGGGAATACGAAAAAGGGAATTGGGGCGAGAGAAAGGTGAAGTGTGAACTAAGGGGGAAATGAAAGGTGGGAGAGTAGAGAGTGTAGCAAAACAGAACTGCAGGAGCGTGCGTAGCACGGGGGCCCAATTAGACCCCACCGCCGTCGGCTTGCTAACCAACCGGGCTACGCCCCGGCACGCTTATTACTCATTCGGACACGCCACTTTATTCGAGTATGCGCTTACCCGACGGTAGCTCGGACTTAGTCCATGCACAATGGCCGCGATCGACCCCAGGGGCCTTTTTATTGCTGTGTTCTCCACGCATCCGGCAACCCACTTTGCTCTTCGCTTTCTACCACAAAAACCGCATTCCAATTTCCGCTCTAATCGTGGCGTTCTGATCAAACATCTGGATTTATGCAGATGTTTCCAGACCCGATCCCTGTCTTCTGCGTTCAACAGGGCAAAACAAAAAAGATAGGGATGTGTTTTCTGCGACCAAAATTAGGCGAGAAATTCTTTCACACCGTTAGCGAATTCTTTAGGGTTGTATTTCTTTTGGGAGAGGAAGATAGTATTAGGATTGAAGTGACTTCTTGAGCTGTTGCTTGAATGTGAAAGGAATTTCCATTCTTTGCGAGAAATTTAAAATATAATAGTAAATTGAAATTCTGGTAATGATTTATCTTTATTTATGATCATTAAGTACCGTATAATATTGTGGTGTATGTAGTAGTAATTTTCTTTTTTAATAAATTTGTCTTTATTCATTTCAGACAATGTACAAGTATTCTTAATGGAATCTATTACTCTAGAATATACGCATACATTACAATGTTATGAATTATGATAATAATCTCTACTGTTTCATAAGCACTTGCGGTACACATGTTGACCTCACGTTAATGATTTATGCACTGTACAAGGTGATACGTGTGAAAATATGCATTTTAATTATGGTGTTCATAGATCACTTTCATTTTTAGTAGTATTTTAATGAAGTCGTAGTAATTGAAATAAAAACTGAAGAGAATGATAAGTATTATTACAACTTTGAGAAAATACAAGAGAGTTTATTATAATTAGCAATATACTTTAAATAATTATAAGATGGTATTAAATTAAATGCAGAGCTTCACACGTAAAATATTTTTTACTTTAATCTTTTTAAGACTTAAGTTACAATTTTTCACATTTTTGGGCAGGATTATGAAATTATTTATGAAATTAGTGCATAATTAAATAATAGTTTGGAACCTATAATAAAATGAATGAAATTGCAGATTGGGTCCGCATATTTATTCGTTAGAAAAACTAAACAAAAAATTTGAATTTTTAAAGAAAATTTTCTTTTTTGATATTCATGATTAAAAACTTCAGTTTATTTGGTATAACTTGTTGAAATCAACCTTTTTAGTCTTTTAAATATTACAGTCATTAATTTTACATTTTTTCCATGAAATTATGTTTTAAGGAAAAATATAGTATTTTAAATAAATTTTTTCTCAAAATAGATAACTGTAAAAGTCTTTCCTTATATTTTCAATTCATTAAGTGTTTTGTGTTTCCTTATTCTATAACTTAAATAGTTAATGGATGTTGCGCTTATTCTAGCAAAACCAGCTTCTATTTAGAGTTTCAATAAGAAAAATCAATACCAATCTTATGTCATGGCATTGTAATATATATCAAAGTGTCTCAAATTTTTAAAACTTATATATACATTACCTTCTGTTGATCATCTTAGGTAAATAATTGTTTTCACAGTAATTTTCTTGATCAGGAAATCATTACTAGAATTAGACAAATATCGTTTGGTTAATAAACACCACAATAAAAAATGTGATAATCATGATTAAAAAATGGTATCATACCCCATATTTATTAAAGAAAGAAAATAAAAACGCATGCACTAAATAGTATAAGAACCGCTCGTATATTTAATTTGTTTTCATGATACATATTTTGAAATATTTTTAGTTGTTGAAGATTATTTATTTAAAATATTGTTCAAAATTTGACCAAATATGAATAAATATTTAAAATAGGGAATTAAATTTCAAAATCGTGGATCCTTTCAAATTGTCCTTATGCGGAAATGTACATAAATAAATATAATCGTATTTATTAAGCACTACCAAGGATTACAAGGATTTTACATAATTGTTTCTATCCATTTTTAAATTTGGTTTTTTATGTGGAATATCTTTGTTTTAGGTTATTCTTGTGGTTTATGTTATTTCTGTTACAATTATAGAATTTAATAATACTATTCCATAATTATTCTGTCTATAATATGGAAATTCTGAATGCATTTGTGGTACAATATGAAATATGGAATTGAATGGGAAATACCATCTGTAACTTTGAATTTCATGGATGATACCAATTCATACACAATCCCAGAGTATCAAAACGTTGCAAACAGTTGACAGTTACATTATGTAACAAATGAAAACTACCCATTGCGCAATATTTTGATGCGATTTTCAAGATGAATTTAATACTTGGGCATTTTGTGCAGATCGAATTATGGGTTTTCATGAGTGGTACCATCTGAATGATGTGATTTCATTAAAGATACCATTCGAAATATGCAAGATTGCAAGTTAATCGGGGATCAATGCTGTGTTTAGAGTGCGATTCGAAGTACAAGACAAAATATTGATTTCCATACTGAATATCATTTGAAACACTGAATTTCACAGAAAAACTTTATGAACTCTCATATTTATATAAAATTATTCGCATAACTATATGTTTTTAAATTTGAAGTTTTATATCATCTGCAATATTGAGGTTTGTATTGGGTACCATTCGAAATACAAGTATACTATTCCATGTGAAATGTCATTTTAATATTGGTATTTTAGGAATGATGATACCTGAATTATCATGGAGAATCCTATTAAAATATCGAATTTAATTTGGAATACGTGAATTCTAAAATTATGTGCGAGTTGTCTATGAAATGTGTTGGGTATTCCAAACACACCGTTTTAGTTTGAATGCGATTTTGGAAAAATTGTTTCATAGATACCACCTAAAAATAGGATATTACCGAATGAAATATAAAACTTCATCTGTAGCTTCTGAGATATGAAGGTTTCAAGTATAGGAAGTTAGAATACCATCAGAAATATTGGATAATGCTTGCCTTAAATTTGAATGGGAATTGGTAGTAAAAGGATTAATTTTACAGTCAGGGGCACATATGGGTTATTTAAGATCAAGTATTTTTTAAAGGTAAATGAAAGTATATAGAACAAGGAGATCATGGATCACATAGAAGGTACCCCGGGTAGCGAGTACTATAGTGGTACCATTGGTACCAGGTGGGCACCATAAGAGATTCATAATTTCATCTAGAGTATCATCTAAAAAATGAAGATTCATATCAGCTACCACCTGAAAATCAAAACCTAATCTGGACTCCCTTCTGACCCTAGAATTCCCACCCCTCAATAATGAACCTTTTTCTATCACACCTTTCCACCTGGACACAAAAGTCTCCATTTCCTTTTGAAGCCTTTTGATCTCTCATCATGCTCATCACTGACGTAGACCTCTTTGCTCATTCAATCGACCACGTTGTCCAAATGCCCATATTAATCGATCCTACTCGTGAATACGTAAACACCATAAAACATAGCCAATTCGATCTTGTCCACAGGTAGCTTGCCGAGTGATCAAAGTACGATCCATCGTCTGCAAGACGAAGGCAGTGTGATCTCACTCTCGGGAGCCAGCAGCCAACCAGTCGGCCAGTCAGCCGCGAGACAAGAAGCGAGGGAGGAGAGGACACTCTGAGGCAGTGTGTGAGGGGCCAAGAAAGAGTTAGAGCGACTCGGTGTGCCAAAAGAGAGACTGAGAAAGAAAAGAGAGACAGACTTGTGAGCCGGTGGAGGGAGAGACTTGAGGCGATAGACAGAGAGTATAGTCAACCAACGAAGGAGCGGTGGGAATTTATAAGGATGTTCGCGATAATGCCGATGGAGACAGAGGGGCACGGCAGGGAGTTCGGCCGGCGGCAGAAGATGCGAGCCAAGTGCACTGTCGAGTTCGTCTGCAAGTACTGCCAGCGACGCTTTACCAAGCCCTACAACCTGATGATCCACGAGCGCAGTCACAAGGACGACGTGACCTTCTCCTGCGAGGTCTGCGGCAAGTCCTTCAAGCGGCAGGACAACCTCAAACAACACAGGTACTGTCAACTTCTATCGAGATAGCCCAGCTTTCCAAGAAAATCCGAGATTGAGGAGATTCTTGCGGCGGCGTTGCCGGGTCGCTGGGACCACCCCCTGTTCTAGTCTGAAAATAATTTATTCGATCATTTATACTAATTTTTTTTTGCACACGAAAGTTTCATTTTCTGTAAATATGTGTTTGAGTTTGGTATCGGGAGTTGCACGCCGTCGCATGGAGTTCTGATCTGTTCGGCAATAATGGTTTGAGAGTGATAAGTGCGACAGAGTGGAAAAAAAGAGTTAAGAGTGGATAATATATGAAAGAGTGTATAATAATCGGCGAAAGACTGGATAATCAGTTGGATAGTTGTGTCAGTTAGTAGACTTAAATTCCAGTTGATAAGAAAGAACAATAATTTGGTAAATTTGTGTATTTTTTATTAATTTGGACTGATTTGGACTAGATTTTTTGGTAAGGAATTGGTAGTGGTTTAAGATTGGATAATGGATCGATCTTTCTTAATTGAACGTTACGGCCCAGTGGGGAAAATAGGGAATGTACCAAAGCTTGCTTTTTTAAGTCGATTTTGATGCCGTTTTTTAGAAGTAAAGAGAAAAAAAGTAAAGTTCTTAAATAAAAAATTTCGGAGATTTGCAAAACTTCCTTCATAGAATTTCGAAAAAGTCACGAGTATTAATTTTTTATTTAATCCGCACAATGCCGCTGTTAAAAATTTCTGCAAATTTTATTTAGTCCTTATACAATATAAAAAGAACTTTTTCAGAATCAGCTACTTTGTGTATCCTAAATAAATAAATAAGTATTATATTCGCGACTCTGTCAAAATTCTAATTTTTTAAATACTTTGGCACCGCCTGCACTGCAGATTTGGATCGGTTCATTAAAAAAACTTACTCTAAACTGCTGAAATGAACTAGATAAAAAAATAATTAGTTGGAGTAAAGAAACAGTAAAGTTATTTCAAAATTATTATTTTATAAAGAATTAAATAAAACAATGTTAATTTTTTGTCACAATATCTTTTACTTATATTTAATGTTAATTTCTCGGAATAAACGTCAGAATTGGGCAGTTTTGCGCAGAAAAAAATAATTGCATTACATATTTTTTCAATTAGTTTAACTTAATTTTCAATTAGATTTTCTGATTAAATATTAATTTTGTTTGCACTAGAATTATATCATGTAGCCACATAAAAAATTATGGAAAGCAATGAGATATGACTAATGAAGGAAGAACGAAAGTGAAGTATATAATTTGAGTTAATACCAATTTTATTTCGTCAGTTTTTTCAAAGATAAATATTCACTTCGTAGTATTTTTCAACTTATCTGTTTGTAAAAAAATTTTGAAATCAAACAGGAATTAAAAAATCGACGACCAGAGTTTTGTGAACTAATTATTGCTGATCACTTATCTGTATCTGCATTAGTTAAAAGTGACTTATTAAAAAGATAAATAAACTCGCTGATTTAGTTAATTAGTATTTAACTAATTACTAGTCAAAGTTTTGTTAAATTTAACGTTTAGATTTTGTTACATAACTAATGTATGAGTGAAATTATTTTAAATCGGAATCATTAATTAACCAATCTCAAAACTGAAATGATTAAAGAATCCTAATACAATCCTGATTTATACATTTGACATAGACATTTTCTTAATTTCGATTAATTTATATTAATCAGCACTAATTTGAATTAATTTGTATTAATTTGCATTGATTTGCATCAATTTAAACTACTTCAAATAATTTGCATTAATTTGTACGACTGTGTACCAATTAGACCCTATTATCCACTCTTCGCTGGTCTTCCTATTTTACCCCAGTTTTCTAAAATCTGAAGATTTTTTCCTTTATATACAGAATGTCATTTGTGAATAGATGTAAGATACTTAGCCCAGAAAAAAAAGAGTTTTTAGTTGCATTAATAAGATGGAGTTCCGCTTTTGGATTTTTTGCCGGATTTAATGATGTTCTTGATGAATGATAAATACTTCTTTTGGATTCGCTTTTCTTTCATGATTAATTTGACTTGCGAACAAAGAGACTTTTTGCGCCCTATCATTAAAATAACAGTGTTTGATCTTTGGATTCGAAAAATATATATATATACATATATAATAATTTATTCAATGCAATCATGGTGATTTTTTAGTTTAAAATTTTTCGAAGTTATTCAGGGATTTTAGTTGATAATAAATTTTTAAAAATTTAGATTTTTTAGTCAATAAATTTTTGAATTAATGAAAGAATATATAGTTAAATTAATAAGTAAATAATAATATAAGACTTTGAAGATCTTTCTATTAAAGAATTGCTCCTTTTAAAAATCTCGACAAGTTTCTTGCAGCGAAGAACTTTTTTTCTGGGTTAAAATAAAAACTACTTAAAACCGTCAAGACTCACACGAAGCGACTGATGATCGTTTAAAGTAAAATATAAATGATAGTACGGTAGGTAAAAACGAATTGAATTAATTTCAATTTTAATTTTGTCGACGCACACATAAAACTCCCGTTTACAATGACAATTGATTAAACGTAAAATAGCAGCAAGATCGATAGACCTGGTATAGGAACCGGTTAAACAACTCTTCTTTTTTTCTTTCTTTTTTTTTTTTGTAAATTGAAATTAGCTCTCCTGCATTGTGAAGAATTATTTCCTGTCGACAAAAGCAGCATAAAGGCTAGCCGCAGTCCCGAAATTTAAATAGAGAGGAAAGCTGACACTGTCCAGTCTGAAACATCTTTTTTCATTCGTGTAAACTTCGCAACTTCTCGCCATCATCCATCACTTTTTTTTTTATTCGATACAATCTTTACTAGTCTTTCTTATACTTTCGAAATTAAGGACACGAGAGACTATTTTTTCATTTGCCTTTTTCAACTCTATTTTCCTCCATATAAAAATGACTTCTTTTAACCTTAACAGCTGAAAATATCTCGAACTATACCTTAAATAATTACAAACACGTGTTTATTAGTGGAGAGTGGGTATATAATTATAAATCAACGATCTTATTAAGATTCGATAGATTGAATCAAAAATCTTTTCATACCGGTTCAATACGCGTGACGTTATGTGAGCATAAAACCTGTCGGTTGCCACTGAATCGGGAAAATTTATTATAAAATCGAGTACCTGTTGCACATTCAAAGCTGCCTACTGTTAGCAAACAGAAATCATCTCGAGTTCCCAAGGTAAACTCCATCGTACAAATAACCGATCTTGTATCCATGATAAACTTTGATAAACTTTGATAACCCTTTTATCTATTTTTTGATCATCAGTCTTCGTGTGAGTCCTTTGGCCGAATGAGCTTATAACGAATTAACATAATTTAGAAATTAAGGGTGTCTGTCGGTAGGTTTGTGACTCCATACAATCAAAACCTTTATATTATAACTATTTCTTAATCATTTTTATAATTCTCTACAAAAGTTCAACCGAAGAGTTATTTTTATTTGCTTTATTCTATTGAAAAATATACATTTTTACAATATGGCTTTTATAGTATGAATTCGCACGCCTACCAATCGAAGGAGTACATATAGAATGAATTGCACATGCACGAACATTGCACAATTAATTACTTCTTAATGGAAAATAACGGTCTCTTCTGGAATGATCAGCATGGGAACTTCATAACATGACTGCATTTAAGACTTTGTGAGAATCCTTTCCTTCGCGTCGCGCGAACCTTTACGAACCAATGTTCATTTCACTTTTAACACAGTCTCGAATTTCATCTTATATACATATTCCAAAATCTATTCAAAAATTAAAGACATATTTCAAAAAGAGAAACACTAAGAGAGATCCGTGATTTTCTTTCATGATATGAGTGAGAGTCACCTTAACTTTTTTCCATCTCAGAGAATTACTTTGCACCATCTGCTCTAAAATGTTCCATTATATTGAATCTCTTTATTATTCTACTGAATTGACTACCTCAAATTTTAATAGCGCACCAAAATAACTTCCTTCCTAAATTAATCTCATAGTCTATAAAAATTAAAATAACCTCTTCAAGAGAAACTTTCCCCCTCTATGTAGTTCTCAGATAACTACTATTTTTTTCAAAATAATTTAAGGTGGCTCTCTGAATTTCAATCTTTTGAAAATCTTCAATTTTGGATTCGCGACTAGAAATAATTTTTAACAAAAAATAAATCTTCGATGGTGGTTACTAATAGATACATTGTATGTAATGGCGGTGGTGTTGTTTTCTGTTCTGTTGTAGATGTGGGTGGCGGTGAGCGGGAGCTCTGAACCTCCTGCCTTCACGCACACAAAAAATGCACTCTTCTCTGATCTCCCTAATTTTCCCGCAAGTAAAGTTAAGAAAAAGAGTCAAAGTAGGAAAACGAGTCAAATTGAGAAAATCAAGTTAAAGAAAAAAATTGAAGAAAAGTTAAATTCTAAGTCTAATTTTTGCGATACCGCCACCTCGATTCCGCCAACACCCCTCCTAGCATGCCCCTCTGCACTTTATACTAACACGCACTCTCAATATATGAATGAAGAAAAAAAAAGAGTGAAAGAGAGAGTGAAACTGTTTCCCCAAGATGAGTACAGACAGCACACATCCTCACCTTCCGATTTCGACGATCTCTGTTCCAGGAGCATACACTCCGTTCCCTACAAGGGCTCCAACGGCTACTCAAATGGCTATTCGAATGGCTACTCTAGGTACTAGAAGCCATCCAGCCATCCCAACAACTCCGTAGATTTGTTTTTTCAATATGTAGATTTTTAAATATCCTAACCCCTTTTCCCTCATCCCCTAATCCTTAATCCTTTATTCCTCTTTCCCTACAATCCCTTTAGTCAGAGGCGCAAAAATGCAAAGAACTAAAAAACAGATCTTCCTCGAAAGAGGTTGTTCCAAATCGAGCGCTCTTGCTAGTCCAGCAGTCCTTCATTTGTTTGTGATCCTTTTCTTGGAATCATCCTTACTTTTTGAATCATTATTATTTTTTGAGTCATCCATACATATCCTTGTCCTATTTTCCCCCTATCATCCCCAAATGTCATCCTACACCCATCCTCCGCTTCGTACCAGTTTTATCTAATGCCGAACCCTCTACGAGTCCCGGAACTCGATGCAGCGAGGTTTGACCTTCATGGAGTCCTGCAGCATCCAAGAGCTGAGTTCACCGGAAACGCGTTACGAGCAGACATCTGGAGGAGAAAAGAAGAGACTGAAGATGCTTTTCTGAAAGAGCGATTTTCTGTTTGTAAAACTGGGAATTAGTTCTCTTTATGGAGAGCTTGATCCTGAAAGACATTTCATCAAGATTCGTCGCTTGTTACTATTTTGTAAATTAAATTTTTTCGAGATGTAAATGTAACAACTTCAATGTCGTCTAGAGAATTGGAGAGGATGCACTTGGTTTTTAAATTCTCTCAAGCGGGTGTTCTATTCAATACGGTTTGGGTATTTTCTTTGTTCAACACCTTCGATAGACTCATGGTGCCATCTTTAGATCAGTTGGTAACATTATTTATCTTTGGTAATACCGTTGGAACGATTTCAAAACGATTACGGACTTCGCTTCACTATCAAATTTTGTCATCGACAAAGAATCATGAAGATCACTTGGAACATCAACGTCGTCTGTAATCAAATCTCCACTTTCTGAAGATGAAAATAAGATGATCATCGTCCACCGGTAACACCTATTTCTGTATAATAATCGATGTCCAGAAACCTCGTGTCAGCAGAACTTCATTTGAAAGAAGATGTAACCTATTTCCTGACTGAAAGACTCTTTTGTTTGGAATTATACTGATAACCAGAATAATATTTCATCATCTGAAGAGAGTGGACCACCCAGGAAACCTGAAACATCTTTAAATGAAGCTGTCAAACTCATCACCATAAACTGAATTTGTACTAAATCCCAATTTCACTAATCCAGGATTTGGTACCATCAACACGTAATCAAGGAAATTACATTGTATTGCTCCGAAGTTAGAGCAGGCTTCCCGAAATTCTCCTATTCATCAGCTCAAATCGTCATCGGAAAAAGCAATGCCATTTGGACCAAATGGACCATCTATACTTGAATCTGCAATGGCTTTCATCATTTACCATCTATCGTCAAACAAAGGAGCAACCCAATTTATATCTATCAGCATATTTTTGTTATGATTCTTCTAGTCGGTATTCTAAATCATCATATGGATGAGCCAGAACATCTAAAATTAACAAAAATTTGTTTCATTAAAATGTTATATTGATTAGATGCAACTTTCTTCATAAGAATAAGAAAGATATTTTGGAAATTTTGCATTCTAAAACTAAACCTGAGCACCCATCACTTCGGTATCATCGTCATCATCCTTAAAGAAGAAGCAATGCAATTTTTGACTGCCAAAGAAGATCTATCCTAATTTCCTACTATCCAGTAGTGGAAAATACCATCTGAACCAGCCGGACCATCTCTAATGAAGACCAAATTTGCATTCTTGACTTTGGTACCATCAAATATAAGAACAACAGCAACATAAACCGATTCTTAACAATGAGAAAAACTACCCTGAACTCATCTGTTACCAATCACTAAACATACTAAATTGGTCGACTATATCATCTCTTCCAGAGGCTGACCACTTGGTCTGTCTTCAATTGAACCTAAAAATCTCTTCCTGAACAAAATTTTAGATCTTCCTTGTACTAAAAAGGGGTGGTAACAGAAAGGCTTGGTACTCCTCGAGGCTGATGTCCTAAATTGGACTACATAATAACGGCCTCCTCGAGATGGTGAAGAAGCTACCGAAGTATAGTGAAGTTTGCTACTGTAGACCACGCCCAGGCCCCGGGCGACATCCTCTTCTGGACCCAACCATCTATCGGAAGCTGGGGCTACCTAAAGTGGAAACATACGGGGAAAGAGATGCTGATGTAGGAAACAAAGCCGCGAATCAGTTTATCCCTCGTTCTCCGGTACCAGCTGACCTTGGACATCGGGAAAGTCGATGTCGAGACACATACGTCGAAAGCTGAGCATGTCTCATGGCTTCCAATGGATAAACAGCGAGCAGAGTGTCACTTCAATTTCGACCGGTCTCCACAATCTGACGAGCACCAGGATCGGCGTAGACATCGAGCTCGATCAAGCGGAATGGCACAAATAATTAATTGCATTTATAAGCTCCACCAAGAACGACCGCGTCCGATCATGTTCGCGGTAGGTCCTCGCCGATTCTCTTGCGACATTTTAGCGATCGTTTCGTCGACCCACCCGTTCTCTCTGACCTCCACGATTCGAAAACCCCCCCAAGGCGCCAATATCTGGATACAGTTTTAATTTATATTTTTTTAATTATTTATTTCTTTTTTTGAGTTGAA
>CAKNWU010102909.1:783-11064 GCA_932072015.1 Andricus quercustozae | reverse complement strand
TGTCCAAGTAGACGAATGTTCAACAAAACGGATGAATTTTCGACCAGAAAAGACGACTTTTTAACCAAATACTTGAATTTTCAACAAAATACTTAAATTTTCAACAAAACAGTTAAATTTTTCATGAAATATTGAAACTTTCTACCTAAAAAGATAAATTCACAACCGTCGAATTTTCCAATAAAAACAATTAAAGTTCAAAGAGCAGTTGAATTTTCAACAAAAAGATGAATTCTCAACATAAATATAATAGTTGATATTTTAACAACAAAAAAAAAACGATTTATCAGTCCAAAAGACAAATTTTCAAACAAATAGTCGAATTTTTAAATAAAAAAGATCAATTTCAACCAAAAATGAAAGTTAAAATTTCAACAAAAAGACGAGTTTTCAACCCACAAATATTAATTATTTATATCAACATTAATTTTCAACTAAAATTATGAATCTTCAACAACAACAAAAAATGCATTTTTAACAAAGTAGTTCAACTCTAAACCCAGAAGTTGAATTTTCGAACCAAAAATACGAATTTTGAACAAAAAAAGATTTTTCAGTCAAAGAAAGAAAAAAAAACTTCCCTCAAATTCTTGAACTTTCAAGTCAAAGGACGAATTTTCTGTAAAACAGTTGAACTGTAAACGAAACAATTGAATTTTTAACCTACCAAAGGCAAGAATCTTCAATATTAAAAAAGATCAAGTTCCAATCAGAAATGGAAAAATTACATTTTTAGTTAAAAACTTAATTTTAAACGAGAGAAAAAAAAAATTTGCAACAAAACGGTTACATTTTCTACCAAAGAGATGAACTATCAACAACAACAAAACATTAACTAAGTTCTTCAGCACTACTATCCAAGTAGTAGGATTTTCAATTAGAAAAATTAGTTTTCAACAAATATGGAATTGTTACATTTCAAATTCAAATTGTTTCAAAGTCCCCTATTTTCCATGAACAATCAAATTCCCTGAATTTTCCCTGATTTCCAGATATTCCCTGACCTATGAATAAACTATAAATAATTAAACTTGATTAAAATACAAATAATTATACTGGATTAAAATTTAAATTGGAGGTAAAAATATTGTAATGCTTCACCTTGTTATGTGACTGAACTGGAGCAATGAAATCCGCTGGAATGAGTCTTGTGCCCTGGTGTATCAATTGATAAAATGCATGTTGACCATTTGTTCCTGGCTCTCCCCAAACAATGGGACCTAGAATTCAATTGAAAATCGACTCATACATTTACTAAACCCTTATGTGCTAAGAAAATTTTCAATTTTAATTGAATAAAAAAATTCCCGAACCAAACTGCAAATTATATCACTCACAATGTAATTCTGGAATTTGAAACTTTTATAATTAAAGTTTAAAAAAATGTTATTTCAGAAATTTTAAATTCAAACGCTTAATAATTAACACGTATAAAATGGACGCTTTTAAGACTTTTTAAGCGAACAATTTTAAATCAAATGTCCTTAAACTGCAAAAATTTAAAATTTAAGCTTCGATAAATTGAAGAGTGCAAAGGTTTCTGGTTTAAAAATATAAATTCACGCTATAATTTTTTAATCAACTTTAAATTGAAGAATCAATCAATGCATTTTTTATGTTCAAAATTAAATACTTTAAAGCCATATTAAGTTAGAAATATTAAAAATTGAACGATTTAAATTATTTTTTAAACGGAACGTTTTTTAAATTAGAAGTTAAATTGTTTTTATTTTATGTCCTTTCAAATTAAGAATTGTTCAATTGTTATTCATACGTCAAAATTCAGTACTTTCACTTACAAATTAAACATTTTTTACATGGAACAATCCTGGAAAATAAAATTCCTAACATTGTAAAATATCCGAAACTATCAAATTAACGAGACAGGAAAATATCCGAATTATAAAATTCCCGAATTTAAACAATGAAAAAATGGTTTTACTAATAAATAATAAGTAAAATAACAAATATGTTCATAAATTAAAGGATTTAATTTAATGTATTATTTTTTATATTATTATTGAAAAATTTCTTAATTGTTTAAATTCGGAAATCTGATCATTCGTAAATTTCTCTATAATCGGCAATTGTACTGTCGGATATTTTATAATGTCGGCAATTTTATTTCACGAATTTTCTATTTTAGTAATATTACGAACTGTCGAGATTTTTAAAATTGTTGGCACTTCTAATTTCGGGAATTGAATTTTTCGGGGTTTTTCAGTTGTATCTGAAAATTCATGTCCTTTGGTAGAAATTAAATCTTTTTTGGTTGAAAAGGCAACTGTTTTGTTGAAAATTAATATGTTTTGGTTGAGAATTCAACTACTTGGTTAACATTTGAACTACTTTGTTAAAAATTTATTTTTCTGGTTGAGGATTGATCATTTTAGTTGTAACTATTACATTTTTCATTGAGAATCCATACTTTTGTAGTTGATGATTCAACTATTTGGTTGAATTACTTCGTTAAAAATTCATTTTTCTGATTGGAGATTCATCACTTTAGTTAAAAATTGATCTCTTTGGTGGAAAATTGAACTATTTTGTTTAAATTTAGTTTTTTCTTAATTTGAAATTAATTTTTTAGAGTGACAATTTGGCTATTCTATTTTCAGTTGAAAATTCAAGCGTTTGGTTGAAAATTTGTCTCTGGTTTAAAAATTCATCTGTTTTGATATAATTTGTTGTTTTTATTTATTAAAAATGCAACTGTTTGGTTAAAATTAATTTTTGTTGTTGAGAATTCAACTATTTTGTCAACAATCCGTCTTTTTGATAGAATTCAAATGATTTTGAATTAAAATTACAACTTTTTTTGGTTAAAAATTCAAGTACTTAGTTGCAACTTTAACTACTTTGTTAAAAATTAATTCTTTTGGTAGAAGATTTATCACTTTGGTTGTAAATTGATCTTTTTTAGTTGAAAATTTTGTCTTTTTTGTTATAATTAAAGTGTTTTTTATTTAAAATAAAAATATTTTTTAGTTTTTGGTTGATAATTCAACTATTTTGTTAAAAATTCGTATTTTTTAGTAGAATTCAAATGTTTTTTTATTTAAAATTACAATCCTTTTTGGTGATTATTGATGAAAATTCAACTATTTTGTTGAAAATTCGTCTTTTTTAGTAGAATTTATAGGTTTTTATTTAAAACAAAAATATTTTTTAGTTGAAACATCAACTATTACATTTTTGGTTGAAAATTGATCTTTTTGTTAAGAAATTTAACTTGATCGTTAAAATTAATCTTTTTGGTCATGCAAATTCTACATTTTAGAAAACTTTTTTTTGTCTCTTAACTGAGAAATTTTTCAGGGTTGAAAATTTGTATTTGATTTGAAATCTCATCGGTTTTGGTAACTTGAAATACTTTGTTAAAATTTCATTTTCTGGTTTAAGATTCATCACTTTAGCTAAGAATTGATTTCTTTGTTCGAAAATTTAACTATTTTGTTTAAAATTAGTTTTTCTTTCGCTTGAAATTAATGTTTTTAACTGAAAATTTGACTATTCCATTTTCAGTTGAAAACTGTTTTTTTTTTTTAGTTGAAAATTAAACTATTTCGTCGAAAATTCATGGGTTTGGTTGAAAATTTGTCTTTGGTTTGAAAATTAATCTGTTTTGATATAACTTGTTGTTTGTTAAAAATTCAACTGTTTGGTTAAAAATTAATCTTTTTTGGTTGAGAATTCAACTATTTTGTCAAAAATTCGTCTTTTTGGTAGAATTCAAATGTTTTTTCATTTCAAATTACAATATATATATATATATTTTTTTTTAATTCAACTGCTTATTTGAAAGTTTAACTACTTTGTTAAAAATTCATTCTTTTAGTTGAAGATTCATCACTTTCGTTGAAAATTGATCTCTGGTTGAAAATTCAACTATTTTGTTTAAAATTCTTTTTCTTTTGGTACAAAATTAATTTGTTAACTTAATATTTAACTTTTTCCATTTTCAGTTTAAAGTTGATCTATTTTAGATGAAAATTCAACTATTTTGTTGAAAATTCGTCTTTTTTTTATAGAATTCAAAGGTTTTTCATTAGAATAAAAATATTTTTTAGTTGAAACTATTTTAACTATTCAATTTTTAACGTTAAAATTGGTAAATTGTTTAATTTTGAACAGATTCAGAACCATCCTGTAAAATCAATTATTGTTTAACTTTTAATACTGGAACTAAAGTTAAATTTAAAAAATCATTAATTAATTTATATTACAGTTGATCAACTCAAAACTTTTTCTATCAAAAATGTTAAATTTCAAATGCTTCTAATTTGTAATACATAGTTTAAGTTTTCTTACAAGTGAACAAATTAACTTAACTTAATGATTTGAAACCAAACTTATTTTAAATTGCATAATATATCATATGATATGAAATTTGTGATATTTCAAGTGATTGGATAGATTCTTCTTCTAAAAGTTTGTAAAATTCCCGGTCAAAAAATAAATTTATTGTCATTCCCCGGTTTAGCGGTCACCCTGATTCTAGTAAAATTGACTAAAATCCTCATAAAAAAGGATACTTACCAGTCGAGTAATTAACAGGTTCGCCTGATCGAGTGACATATTTTCCATTACTCTCCATGTCGCCTTGTTGGAAATAAGCCGCAAATCTGTGAAGGTATTGATCATAAGGCAATAAAGCGTGAGTTTCTGCTCCATAAAAGTTGTGGTACCAAATTCCCAACAATGCCAGAATAACAGGAGCCTAAAAAAAAGACATTAGGACATGTTTCATACACTATTTTTGTCATCAACTATTAAATTTTGATTTTGGACATATAAAAGCGTACATTATTTTCCAATGGAGCCGAACGGAAATGCTGGTCCATGTAATAAGCACCACTGAGAAGTTTTTCGAAATTATCAAAACCGATTGATAAGCTAATTGATAAGCCAATGGCTGACCATAAAGAGTATCGGCCTCCAACCCAGTCCCAGAATCCAAACATGTTTTTCTCGTCGATTCCGAATTCCTTAACCTTTTGGTTGTTCGTCGATAAAGCTACAAAATGTGAAGCCACTGCTGCATCCTTAAAAATTATTAAAATATTTTAAACAATTTGCACGTACTAGAGTTAATAAATAAAATTATTTTGTTTAATTGATCTGTAATTTAAATCTAATTAAAACTCACGTTCTTCAAATGTTCCAAGAGCCATTTTTTCGCCGAAGTAGCGTTTGTGATTGTCTCCTGGGTAGTGAAAGTTTTGGAGGCAATAATAAAGAGAGCTGTTTCAGGATTGAGTTTCTTTAAAGTTTCGGCTATGTGAGTTCCATCGATGTTGCTGACAAAATGAACTCGGGGACCAACGTGATATGGTTTTAGAGCTTCTGTTACCATCAAAGGACCCTGATGAAATGAGAAATGATTAAACATTATTAAGTTAAACATAAAATCATTCAGTGGCCATTTTAATCGAGGAAAAAAATTCCCTGTCATTTCGGGTTCGTAAAAATTCTTCGTGGTCACTGAAATTAAAGAAACGAACTCTTGAGGCTAACATTTTTTCATTTGAAGTTATAAAAACTGAATTGCAAATTAAAACAATCAAAGTCAAACTGCGAAATTAAAACCTTTAAAATTTTATCAATTCTACAGTTCACTAAATTTGTAAATTTTGTGAAATCTTTTAAAATCGTTTGAAATCTTTATAAAATCGTTTGCAATTTTTATAACACCATTAAAATCTTCTGAAATATTTTTAAATCTTTAAAATCGTTCAGATTCTTTGCGAAATCATTGAAATCGTTTGGAGCCTTTGGAATATTTGTGAAAACTTTAGAACCTTTGTGAAATCTTTTGGAATCTTTTAAACATTTGTGAAATCATTTGAAATCTTTAAGAAATCATTAAAATCTTCTCAAATATTTTTAAATTTTTGAATTCTTTCGGGATCTTTGAAATATTTTTGAAATAATTTCATTCTTTGTGAAATCATTGACAAATATTCTGAAATATTTTTAAATCTTTGAAATTTTTGTGAAATCTTGGCTAAATATTTAAAATCTTCTGACATTTTTTAAGTCTTTTGGAATCTTTATGAAATCTTTGTAAAAATTTTTGAAATCATTTGAAATCTTTATGAAATCATTGACATCTTCTGACATAGTTTGAAATATTTGACAATCTCTGAAATCCTTCGAAATATTTTTAAATCTTTTAAATATTTCGGAATCTTTGAAATATTTTTAAAATCATTTAAATCTTCGTGAAATTTTTGAAAATTCTTTGAAATCTTTATGAAATCTTTTTAAATCTTGTGGAATCTTAGTGAAATATTTGTTTGATTTATGAAATCATTGAAATCTTCTGAAAGAGTTTGAAATATTTTACAATCTTTAAAATTCAGTGGAATCTTTGTGAAATCTTGAAAATCTTTGCGAATCTTTGTAGAATCTTTTGAAATCATTTGAAATATTTATAAAATCATTGAAATCTTCTGAAATAGTTCAAAATATTTGAAGTCTTTTTGAATCCTTGAAATCTGTGTGAAATCTTTAAAATTTTCTGAAATATTTTGAATTTTAAACTTTTAAAACGGAAGCTTAAAAAATATTTTAAGCTTAAACAAATTTTAAAGCTTTAACTTTTATTTATTTCACAGTTCAAAGATTTCTGGTTAAAGAATATAAATCTACGCTATCATTTTCAATACTCTAAATTAAAGAGTGAATCAATAAATTTATAAATTTGTATTTGTAAGCAATTTTCAATTAGAAAAATAAAAAATTACAACTTTTTTTAACTGAACACATTTAAAATTAGAAGTTACATTATTTTTAAGTCGTTGCAAATTCATTATTATTCAATTGTTATTTACATATTAAATTTTGTTTTTGTTCTGAAATCTTTTAAAATATTCTCATAAAATTATTTTTTTAAATAAAGAACCATTTAAAACTTTCGCAGGAATCTTAAACAAATGTATTGTCTTGAAACCTTTCAAAATACTTAAAAAGTTTCCAAATTTTATTTCAAAATATTCAAAAATCTACATTTTGGTAAAAAAATTTTGAAATCTTTTCAAATTTATAATTATTTTGATCTTTTTTTTTAGTTCTTAAAAATTAGAAAAATTGCCCTAAAATCTTCCAGATGCTTTTTTGACAATTTTAGAAATATTTTTAAATCATTTCAAGTTTTAAATTAAATTTGAATCTTCTTTGAGCTTCTAGGTATCTCTTAAAGTTACAAAAATTTGTTGTAAATTAATAATGATTAAAATGTTATTAATACATCAAAATTGAACAATTTCACTTATAAAATTAAAAATTTTACAATAGAACATTCAAGGATTTCTATTTCAAACAAGTTAGTTTTCAATTGTTTTAAATTTAAATATTTGATCTATAATAGCTCATTTAAATGAAGTCAGGTATTGCTAAATATTAAAAAATTGCTCTTTTTCTTAATTACAAAATTTTGAAATTGAATGGGTTAAAAATGGAATATTTTAAACTGAAACGATATTTGAATAACATTCAAATTATGAATCTATTCATATGGAATTATTTTAAAATTGAAAATTGTTTACAAAGTTTCAATCGGAATTTTAAATTTGTTAACTACTAAGACTTTCAAATTAAAAGAGTTCAATCTTTAACGTTAAATTCTGTAAATTATTATTTTTTAAACATATTCAGAATCGTCTTTTAAAATCGATTATTGTTCAATTTTTAATACTCGAACTACAGTTCCATTAAAAAAATCATCAATTAATTTATATTTGAATTTGATCAACTTAAAACGTTTTTGTCCCAAATTTTGAATTTTAAACGGTTTTTTTACAAACTAAATGATTTCATGATTGAAAAGGTTAACAATTGCCCTTGATATTTAAATAAAAGTTGAAATCGGACTTGTTTTAAATTGCAGTTTATCATGTGACATAAAATTGGTGATATTACGAGTGATCGACCACCCTACTCATTAGTAATTTGAATTTTCCTATTTTAAGTTATAAATAAATAAAAGAGAAAAACATTTAACTTAGATTCTTTATAAATATTGTGCAAACTTTGGAATCCTTGAAATAAGAAAGATACCAAAGTTCCTCGCTTCTAAATTCAAGTCTTTAAAACTTCGACATTTAAAATTAAAAACAGTAAATTTTGATTTCAATAATACATTAATCACGGTGGTGATTCGGCGGACAATTTCAAATTCCCGGACATTTCCCGGTCAACTAAAAGTAACCTATTCAAACGTGCCGCTAACCGCAAACATTTAATTTAATTCATGACGTTCATTCTAAACATCCTTTAATACAGCAGAGCAAAAAATACAAAGTAAATGAATTTTAAAACAAATTCTTAAATTGTCCACTAAATATATAAATTTCCAACAAAAAATAAAAAAGTTGAACTTTTAGTTGAAAAAATTAATTTTCAACAAAATAAGAACGGATTTTCAAGAAAATAGATCAAATTTCAACCTAAGTGATGGATTTTCAACTAAAAATGACGAATATTATACTGGAATAGTTGAATTTTAAACCAAATAGATGAGTTTTCAACTAAAACAATGAATCTTTAACTGAAATAGTTGATTTTTCTACAAAAAATTAATTTGTACTAAAAAAGATAAATTGTTAACCAAAACTTAAATAATTAAATTTTAAGTTCACAAAAATAATGTTCAACCAAACAGATGAACTTTCAACTGAAATTATGGAATGTTTAATTAGAATAAGTTAAATTTTCAGTTAAAAACGGCAAATTTTCATCCACATTGTTGAATGTTGAACAAGAAAAGATCAATTTTCAACTAAAAATGGACAATCAAATTTTCGGTTGAAGGAATTAGTTTTCAACCAAACTGATGAATTTTTAACTAGAATGATGAATCTTCAATTGGAATAGTAGAATTTTATACCAAAAAAATTAATTTTTAACCATAACGATTAATTTTCTACAAAAAAGGCGAATTTTTCATAAAGTACATAAATTTTCAAACAACTAGTTTAATTTCTAAATAAAAAAATATCAATTTGCAACCAAATAGTTTAATTATCATTAAAAAAAGATACATTTTCCAACAAAAATAGAATGGTTAAATTTTCTGTAAAAAATCGAATTCTTATAAAAAAAGAATGGATTTTCAGAAAAATCGTTTAATTTTCTATTGGAATAGTTAAATTTTTAGTTAAAAAAATTGATTTTCAACAAAGTAGTTACATTTTCAACCAGAGATGAATTCTAAAATTCTCTGTTCCAAGTCAGGATAAATGAAGAGTAAGCGAAAAAAAGGTGATAAATCTATTTTTTGAAAAAATTGAGAAATTGATTGTTTCCGTATGTTTGAAATATCATCAATGCGATTATCAAACTTAAGTAAGCGACAAAAATCTCACAGAGAAAACCATTGCAAAAGGTTTTTCTTATAATGGAAAATAATAAAAATTCAATAATAAATTATCATTTAATTAGAGTAAACTGAGATAATCTGAAAATTCTGCGACTGTAGATAAAATAGAAATCACTTTTCTAAATTGAACAAAATTATTAAAATAATGAAAACTTGAATGTTTACTGCGATCAGAAGTAAAATCCCGGGTTTCAATTAAATTCCCGGTCATTTCCCGGTCAAATCGCCACCCTTTTAATACGAAAAAAGAGAATAATTTAAATATTGCTCACCAGATCTGAGCCTCCGATTCCAATATTGATAACATCCTCAATTGGTTTGCCAGTAAAACCTTTCCACTCTTTGGATAATACCTGAAATGCAAGAATTTACTCAATTTTATCATTTAATATTCCAGCGAGTCAAACAATCCCAATAATTTTGTTTCTACTATTTAATTTTTTCTACCTGGTTCGTAAATTGCTTCATATGTTCCAAAACTCCGTTGACGTCAGGCATCACGTCTTTGCCGTCAACCAAAATAGGAGTATTTCCTCTATTTCGTAAAGCTGTGTGCAAAACAGCTCTACCTTCAGTAAAGTTAATTTTTTGCCCAGTGAACATTGCATCACGAGCTTCTTCAATTTTCCGAGCACGGGCCTATAATAAATATACAAAATAAAAAAAATTGCGGGTAAAAATATTACACAGAATTGAAATATTTAGCAAATTAAATAAGATTTTTAAGTTCAATTTCAATGATTGTTATAGTTTATAGTTTTATTTTATGTTAGCATTTATTTACAATGCGTACCAATTCAAATAAGAGGCCAAGTACATCCTTGTCGACTCGATTTTTTGAATAATCAAGAAGAATAGGTCCATCTTCAGGCGTTTCGAGCTTTAAACTTAAAAAGATT